>BGPT01000619.1:29783-141060 GCA_003297045.1 Symbiodinium sp. clade C Y103 | reverse complement strand
ATCACTACGAACAAGTAAGATCCACCAGACACGCCGGCAAGCCGGCGGATTATGTGCACATAGAAACATGGATTTGGCATGGTTTGACAACAAAACACCAAGAGTTGCTTATACTATAGGCGCGCGCTATCTGCACGCGGGACTACATCTTTTCTTCAAGGCTAGCATTCTGATGCATTTTGCATCTTCCGTTTTCAAGCCGCTGAGTTTGTCAAACGATGACCCCAGAATTGAGCCACGGCTGCTTTGTCTGGCTCTGCGTGTGAAAATCACAGAGAAGCGGACAACCCGTTCTCTACAGCCCCCGTGATCCTCCGAATAACNAATTGAGCCACGGCTGCTTTGTCTGGCTCTGCGTGTGAAAATCACAGAGAAGCGGACAACCCGTTCTCTACAGCCCCCGTGATCCTCCGAATAACTGTGAGATCCTGTGAGCAATGCCGCGTGGCTCTTGCGTTTGGTTTTGGTTGTTGGTAGCATTTGCCACCAAAGTTGAGGACAGTTTTGCTTCAAGTGTTTGATTCACCCATGCGCGCAACTGTGAACATCACAATGGAAGCCGTAGCAGGCTGTAGCTAGCTGAACAGAATGCTTGACAGGATGCAGCTTGTTTTTTGATTTTGGAATCAATCTGGAGAAAATGCTGCACACGTGTCCTGTGGCAAAGATGTCGTATTTTTATGCTTTGCAAATGAAATCTGCATCTAAAAAAATCAAATGATTCCGGATGNGATGTCGTATTTTTATGCTTTGCAAATGAAATCTGCATCTAAAAAAATCAAATGATTCCGGATGTGGATCACCTCAGAATAATAATGGCTCTAGTGTGGTCATGGACACTGGGATAATAAAAGAATTATTCCAGTGTGACACCAACGTGCCCACACCAGAAGGCATGGCCCATTACCTCAATTTGGTGGGATCTGCACTAAGAGGGACGGCTTCTTTCCGTGACTGTGACTTGGACCTTCAGATAAGGAGGAGTGAGCAGGCAGAGAAGGCCTTCACACGTAGTGACAAGCGTCGGGTAAAACGTTTGCTACAGAAATTGAGCTGCGTTGAGGGGCGTGTCACTGTCGGACGAAAATCCATCACTTTCCAATTGAAGCGCGGAATTCCTGTTGACCTTGTGCTTTGGACACCACAGGATGAGGAGTTTCCGAACCTTCGTGGAGGAACAGACGCTCAAAAGAATTTCGACCGCATCCACAGATTTTTAGAGCAAACGCCTGCGGCCAGGAAGGCCATCGTTGCAATCAAAACACTTTTTCCCAAGTTGAGACCAAAAGGCCTACTGCTTGACGCGATCGCATGGCGTCTTTGGAAGATTTTTGCGAAGACGCCCCACGATACTGCCTGTTCAGGGAACAGGGAGAATTTGAATCAAGAGGAGGATTGGTTCATGTTTTTCCTCTATTTTTTGGATTCGCTGCAGAACTGGGCGAGGTCTCCCTTCGGAAGCGATCTGAAGCAAGATTTGCACATGCTGCCAGCGAGGAAGCGAAAGGAACACATCCAGAGCTTCGCAAGGTTTCAGCAGATGACATTTATGGATTGGGCTTTTCTTGTCTTCAACCCATTACATGAAAGTGGGATGCCAGGTAATACGGACGACTGTGCCGATGTCCTCCAGGTTGCGCAGCAGGTCTCCTTTCAAAGGTGGATGCCAACATTTTCTTTTCCACCGTGTTATTGGTGGCGTTGTTTTTTGCAGCCCGCCACGTTGAGGAAGTGCAGATTGAGGCCAGTTCTCAGACCAGAACCTGAGTTTCACATTCCTTTTGCTTTGCTTGATGAGTTAGTGACGAACATTGACATGTGGAACCGAACAGGCACAACAAAAAGGACCGAAGAGGCACTAACAGGTCTACAGGTTTGTCTCAAAATAGGGGATACTGGGATATATACCCCAAAATTGCAGTAAAATTGCAATGTTCATGGCGTGGGATTTCGTGGTTCCAAATTGTGAGTGAGCCCGATATGGAGACATTAGGTCGGGTAAATGGATGGTTGTTAGGTGGAAAGATAGAAGCGCCGGCGTTAACTGTGTAACTGTGAAACTAAACTTTGTGGATGTTTGGCGCATATAGATGTATGTAGCAGTATATAGCAATGAATTAAGTAATATTAAGTATACACACACAGATATATATATATATATATATGTATAGACTCCAGTAATTATCCAAAAATAGGACACCCCAAATCTTTCAAAATGGTCGATTCTGACAAACAGTGAAAATGAATCACTGGTCGGTGGGCAGAGTCAATAGCGTTTCATCGCATTTCATGTGGAGGCTTGGCAATTTGCCATGCAGATTTTGGAGCTTGGGGGCCAGAATCTAAAAGGAAGGATAAGGAGGGGATGGCAATAAGATCCACATGCTCCAACCCCCAGAAAGTACTGGTACCCTATATGATATCAAATATGACTATGGAGAAACGCCTATATTTTTACAACAAGAAGCATTTAAAAGATTTACAGGGGATTTCACAGCCAGCTACGCAGGGTAAGAAATTCACCATGGCTGACAGTTCTTCGTTCCGAGGTGCTGGCCCTGGAATGCCAATGTGCAGCCAGCCTATTGCAAGCCACTCGCCCAGACAGGGCCACTGTTGGCCACTGCACTGGGAGATCTGGGAGGCAAATTGAAAGGACATTTCTTCTGGGGACCTGATGGACATGCATCCAAGCTGAATCCCAGTGATACCCCAAAAGTATCAAACAACTTGAAACAAACACACCTCTAAGGAATCTAACGACAAGTGCGCTGTGACTTTTCATTGCATACCGGGAGTTTTGAATCAACTAAGATGACTCTCAGATTCTTCAGATGGACAAGTTGTAACAACTTCCGCTACAGCCCTGATGCCGAGGTCGCATCCACCAGTGACGTTGGAGAAATCCACACATGCAAGGTACGGGCCCCAAGAATAAAGGGCCATCCATGCATCCTTACTCGTAGGTCACAAATGGAGCCTCGAAAAATGAACAGTTTTTCCATCTTTTTAGGTAGCACCGAGAAAAACAGCTATTTGTAGTCACTAGGCTGGGGGATCCAATGTTGATCTGATCATATTCAATCATTGCAACATATTGTAACATATTGTAGCCCATTATTTGGTGCCAGCCTTGGTATGGGATGTTTGCTGCAAGACGTAAAACAAAGCGTTGGGACATGGCCAACAAAAAGGCATGAATCAACCACTCAACTCTATCCATCTAGAGGTGGTGTTCCTATCCACAATTGTCCATTGTCATTAATGATCCATTTAAATAAGTTATAGACATCGATAAACCACCCTACTTTGATGATTTATACCACCCATAAATGATAAAATTGGGGAGGCTTCACTATTTGATTGTTTGGATCACCAGAGGGCAAGGTTCAGCTCCCAGCATCTTGGACCTCGCTGCAGGCGATGTCAGGGATTGCAACTGGTGGATCTGCCGGAAGCAGAGCTGGGACGCCCTGCTGGGAGTTGCAAGATTTGTCCAAAAAAATTGGTAAAGGTTGGGCATCCCTAAATCCAAGTTTCCCATTACCCTCTGGTAAACCAACATAGCTATTGAAAATGGCCATTGAAATAGTTGATTTTCCCATGAAAAATGGTGATTTTCCATAGTAGTTATGTTGGTTTACCAGAGGGTATCCCCAAATCCAAGTTTCCCATTAAGGTTGCCAAGTATGTGGGTATAGCCATGTATAGCCCATGTTCAGACACCCAGGACCCAGGATTGAAACCTTTGACACTTGTCCCAGTCGCGGGGCTTTGCGGCTCAGATGCTGCAGGTCCTGTGGGCAGAATTGCGCTGGAAACCTCCTTTGCCACAGCCTTGGTGTGGCAAAAAAAGGGGCACTTGAGACTCGGAGCCATGGCCTTCAATATCCTTCAATAAACCATTCAGTCATTTTGAAGCTGAACGCCCAACTTGAATGTTCTTGTCTTGTATGTATAGTGGGTTGCCAAGTATATAATTGTTCCATTTTGTCCCGCGCTGGTGATGGGCGTTTTTAATCCAATCAAATTCACCGCAGTTCACCAATGCCATTCATCAAATTGTTGCAATTCCCATGGGTTTTGACATGTCTTGGCCCCTCCTCCCATGCCTGGACTCCAATGACCTGTCCCGAGGTTCCAGTTGGCAGGAGAGGTCCGAGGTGCGAATCATTATTGGATCTATTCATTTTGGGGACCATGATCAAGATATTCAATATTTTTAGAGAGGCTGGGATCACACAGCAATTCAATTCACCCCAAAATTGTGAGGGTCACCGGATGTGGGGGGTTGATGTCGTCTTGGATTTTTTGGACCGTGCATCCCAGCAACTGATCGTGGAGCCCAAAAAAGGCAAAAAAACAATTTCAAGGCCAATTTGTGCGACCATCCCTTTTCATCTAAGAGCTGAAATCACACCTTTTTGCATACAACCCTCAGTTTGGACAAAGCCCTTGCAACAACATGCAAGACTTCAACACCATGGGGCAATTACATTGGTACATTTTTTATCTTCAACCATCAAACATGTTCAGGGGAATGGAGGCCTCAGCTGCTACCAAGGACCCGGCTGCGTGGGAAGGTGGGTTGGCTGGACAACACATCAAAGGTTCGGCACTGTCCATAATTTTGCGCATTCCCGTTTGGTTTGTTGGAGGGTCTCAAAGTTGCAATCAATCTATCCCCAAAGCCTAGCCGCGCATCTTCCAGGACTTGGTGAAGCTTGTTTTGGGTCGGAGGGGCCCAAAGTAGTTGATGCGGGTCGTCTTCAACATGGGCAGTACCGAGTTCCATGGCCGGGAATGGGTTTGCGCGAAAGTCCCGGAAGGTGAGATGAGGTTAGGAATGGTGAGCCACGAACCTTCAAGTCTTGAAGTTGTGAGTGCGAGCAGGACCTCTGGCCATATAGGCGCCTTCTTTATTGCTCAGGTCATTGCGGAGTTGAAAGGGGTGCAGCTCATGGGTCCTGGACCCAAGGGGTGGAATGGCAGGAGGAGGCTGCGCCTGGAGAAACTGCTGGCGGAGAGGGGGCTTTGAACATTATCCAAATGGTTTTTGGTTGATCATTTCAAACTTAGATAACTTAGGATTAAGCATGTAGTTCTTTGTAACTCTTTAACCGCTTTATGGTTTCAAAATGTTTCAAATATAAAAAAAAATATATATATATATACATTATATTATATGTTAAATATATGTTATATATATATATATTTTTTTTTTGGTTCCTTGTCAGTCCTTTCCTCAGATGATTCCCCATGTTTGGACATTTGGGGCCTGTTTGGCTCAACCTTGAGCTGCCCAATGATGACAAATGTGAGTTTGACCATCCCCCGCGACTCCCGGATAAGGCTTATCTTTTGGCTTTGTTGCTGGGTCACAGCAGGATCAGGCCCTTAGCCCAGGGACCTCGGGAGTTCGCTGTTTCAATTTGATGTAGAGATGAAAACCAGGCTGCCGTGCCAGGTCATATTTGGATCTTTGGCAACCCAAGGGTATCTTCATCTCTTTCGGGCATTGCCTTTGGGGCATGTGCTAAGCCGGTAACTCATGTCAGTCTCATCCGTGTCAGCCGGTCACCCATTCCTCTTGCACAGGCCATCAAACGCTGTCGTGATCTTTGTCTCTCTCTGCTGCCCTGCCAGGTGCTGCGGAGAATGCCAATCTATACTGTGAGCATGGTATGACTTAATTACACAATTTAAGTTGGTTTTAAACAACTAAATGAAATAGATAGATAACTGCACTTGTATAATTTGTATATGGGTTCCACTTGAGATGATAGTCTTTAAAAAGCCTCCCTCCTAGATTCTACAAGATCACCTGCCGAGAAGAAGACGTGTCAGGCCTGGCAATATTCCAGCGAAGCCGGCTGCTACCTGGAGAATTCCTTCATCCAAGCCATGCCATACCCCCCAGTGGTGCAGAAGGGAAGCAGCTTCGCCCACACGGCTGTGGCGGGCGAATATTTACAACGTCTTTGCAGTGGATATCTCAGCCGAGTTCGAGGGGATGCGCAAGATGAGGAAGTGAAAAAACAAGCTGCCATGATGGTGGTACCTTGCGATCTGCTTCGGGAAAAGGGGAAACTAGTTCAGGAACTTTAGGGCCGTTCCAACCACCCGGGAGCCAAAACAAACAAATCAATCTGAGGTAGTACTGTAGCCGTAGCCACTGTAGCGTTCTTTGTTGAATTCTTTTCCTCTATCAGATTTGTTTTCTCGGGGTTGCATTTGCCAAGAGGCAGTTGTTTCCTGAATCTGCAACACAACAATTCTGCAGATCCGGTTTAAAAGGCTGAATGCATGGTATTTGACTCAATGGGTTCCTTGTCTTTTTGGGTGATGGCAAGCATTTGCCACATCACCTCAGGTATATGACGACATGCAGGCGGCTCCACAGAAGTTTGAAGGTGCTCCAGTCCCAGTGGTGATGCCTACCAGTCCACCAGCAGAAGAGCCCAGTTCCACTGATTTGCATTGGCAAGCTGTATATTTTTTTGGTAGCATTTGCTACTGCAAAGGTCACATGAAATGTTGCAATCTTAGGAGCCCAACGAGCTGGGGGTGATTGGACATGATTGGATCACTAATGTAATACAACGGCTCGTTTGGTGCTTGCACCTCCATTTGTTTCTTCATAATGCAACAAGTTCAGCACCTTCAGGTCATCCACAGGAGCATGCGGCTGTGCCAGTGTCCCCATCCACTGATGCGATTGTTCCGCCCACCCTTCCACCAGCCACAGGGGCAGCGGTATCTGCAACGGCCGCTGCAGGTGTTGCAGTCACACCACCATCGCCCGCAGTCACCCCAAATCCGGCCCCGCAGCCGGCCATGTTGGTGCCTACCCTGGCACCACTGAAGCCAGCAGCACCTGTGGCCACCCTAGCACCGGTTCCCACACTGGCACCTGTGGCAACCGTGGCACCTGTGGCACCAGCAGGGCTGCCTTTAAAGCCTCAACTGCTTCCGGTGGCCAGCCCGGGCGCCTTGCAGTTTCGCTCACAGGGCGCTGATGCCCAGCCGGTGGCGAAAAGCGGCAGCGCTGCCGCAGAGCTTCAGGGACGTCATGGAAGGAGGTCTATCTCGGACTGGCTGGTGGTGAGTGGCTCGGAGTGGTTTTAGAGATGGCTAATAGAAAGATAAGAAAAGTCCTCACATAGAAAACAACACAGATGGAGCATATTGTGTCTATGAGATGCTATGAGATATCGGGATGAACATCCAATACAAACCGTTTGAGGGCTATTCAATGTCAAATCAATCCCAATCAGGTTTAGCCTTCGGTAATCAAACATGGCAATGACAAATCTAACATTTATAGATGATTTTCCCATTAAACCTCCATTTAGTTCGGGGATTTCCAGCCAGCCACCTTTGATTCCCAGAGGGTAAAACACTTAGAGGTTATCTGATGTGATCTCGTTTGCCAATAGGGGAAGTTCCGCCTCCAGGTGGCTAAAACATCTCAGCGTTGAAGTCATGGGCCCACTGAGTTGGAGCTTTTGGGAATTACTGCAACTGATATTTCTCCATGTTGAACGTTTAAAAATATGAACGTTTTAAAATATGAACGTTTTAAAATATGAACGTTAAAAAACAAGACATTTGTGATATCATGTTCAATCACTTTGAATTGATTGTCTCCAGTTCTGGGGGGCCAACAGCTATCCACCAAAGCTATGTTTCATCATGTTTCCATTGTCTTCTCACGCGCCCGAGGCATGGGAGTCTTTGGCTTGGTCATGGTGTGCGTTGCAGCCCACTTCCTTCGGACCAAGGGTTCCAGCTGGAAGGGCGCCGTCAGTGAATCCGAGATGTCGGACCAGTCTGACCAGGAATCGTTTCTCCCCAATTAAGGAGGTTAGCTTGAGCATTTGGTGAACTCGCATCAGAACCAACAATGATCATATCAGGAGCAGTGGTCCCACACTTTTGTCGAAACCTTTTATGATTTTGCAAAATGTGCAGGCATGTGCACGCATAATCACGCATATATTCTCCGAATAATAGATGGAACAACAACAAACGAACAAACACACACAAGAACTTAGCATCAGTTTTGGTATGCTACCTAGTTGGGGATCGATATTTTCTACCCGGAAAAAGCAGGGTTGATCAGGTTTGCCATGAGTCAACCCTGAGTTCACTGGCCTTCACTGTGTGTGAAATGCCGGGGGTTGAGGCCCTGCTGCACCGAATGTGTGCGATCAGCATCGATCAGCCACTGGTTCCCCCGGTGGTGCGGTAGTTTCTTGAGATTAGTATAGGTCAAAATAGGAAAGCGCGAAGCGAAGGTCTCACAAAATGAATCAGCATGGTTAGCAAGCAAATGTGATAAAACATGATTTTCCATGATGTCATCGCCTGAATCGGAGTTTCCATGGCCTTTACATCGAAGTCTTCAATTTTCAACACAGATGGTAGATCGACTCATTCCAATTTGTGGGCCTTCAACACTGCAAAAGAGAACCTGTCCCGTCGCAAAGTGAGCCGATGGATATGTCTTAAAACATCCTATATGCATTGAAATGCCGTCCTAGTTGGTGGTTGAGCCATTTCAATCCAATTTAATCCTTCATCCCTGCAGTCGGTTTTTAGATATTTTGAACATTTTTGAATTGTTTTAAATCATCACAGGCCCCTTGATGGCATACGGGCTTTGATACTGAACGCTGTGCCGATCCACCCAAGTTTCTCAGAGTTGAATGATGGGACAATGTACAGGTAGCTACCGTCAAAAACCATGTTTTCCTGTATGTAGATTGTTCCTCACACCATTCCATTTAAACTTGTCACGAAGCTTCATACCACCAAACCAGCATCCTTCTGACCAAATTCGTCGGGTCTATGCAGCCGACCGGCAGTGCCAATGTTGCCCAAAGTGGAGCGGCCTGAGAGGTATCAACTGAGAAGCCCCAACATCCAAGGGGTTCCAATTTGATTCCAAGACATTCTGAGACGTTGTAGTATGTATAACCATGTGATTAACCACACCCAATTTTACAAACTGTTGGTGGGGAGACATAGTGACATAGGGTGGTTTCGTCCCTGCTCAGGGCTTTCCACAAAGCAGTGCATATGGAAGCAAAGCAGCTGTGGGCTCTAATCTCAGTCCGGTCTTGAAGAGACGTCAAATCATTAATGGAGCTTCAGTTGTAGTCAATTCTCAGTTGCAGTGAAGACCAATGCAATGGCGTCATGTTTTCTTTGTCCATCTGTTCTTCATCTGCATGGAGTTGTTCACTCACATTGACCGTCATTGGTGCACGACAGTGCACGACATTTGCAAAGAGACAGCCCAACTGCGCTGTGCTGCGCTGAGGATGCTGGGGCATACACCAGCGCAAGCAAAGGCAGCCCATCCTCACCAGGCAGTTGCAGCTCCACATCCAAGATCTTGAACACTGATAGAGGAATATGAAGATGAAGATCTTTCATACAACATCATGCAACTAAAGGAATGCGAATGCGATGTCAGTTTATGTCAATGTTTTGGCAATGATGGGCATATAATTGCTTCGAAGCTCTCCTGCGATTCAGTAGCACAGGTGTGGATACTTTTCTTCTTTCATCAAGTCTATCAAGTACCTTTTTTCTGTCCGCCGTGCTGGATAGGTTACAACATGTTAGACTTTCCAGGTCTTTCAAACTTCACAGGCTACCTGTCTCCACCCAATCCCGTCAAGTTGAATCAAGGGAGTGACCATGTCACCAGAAGATGCACAGTTGCATCTAACGCTGTGGCTGTCAGGTAGTCACGAGATCACCTTCAATGCAAGAGATGACAAGGCAGCAACAGACTGCTTCACCCCAGGCGGTAATTGACATGTAAATCTGACACATCATTTAATTCTATGGGACGCACACACACAAACACACGCATAGATATGCACATCAAATGGTCAAAACATGTCAAAAGCTCAATACAAAAAAAACCACAGTTCATCATAGCTTGCATGCCTATATATGCCTATTATATCCAAAAAAACAGTAAAAAAACAAGTGCATATCTTGATAAACTTTATACCAGCCATAAAAATAGTAAAGTTGGGGATTTACCATGGCTTTACCAACATTGATCACCATCTGGCTGGCGGCCAAGGTGATCTGTTTGAGCTCCTCCGTCCTGGAGGCGCTTGGGAAGAAGGCGCAAGCACTGAAGGCACGGCGCGGGAGCGGAGCTGCGGCGAGCGGACTGGGAGACCCCAATGGATGGATAGTTTTATGATGGAAAATCTTATGGGAACATGGATGACTTCATATCATTTATATATGGGGGTTTCCATCAATTGGGGGTATCCCCATGGCTGGATGCTTTGTAACAGAACATCCTATTTATAAATGGATGACTTGAGGGGACCACCCATGGATTAGAAACCAGCTGGAAAAATAATGAAAAGAGATGGATGATCTAATTCAATAGCCAGTCCGACCGGGGGATGGTCATCAATCCATGTATAGTGATTTGTACAGCCATGTTGTTACGATTCCCATTGTGGGATGGATGACATGACAATACCATACAATACCATATATAATGATAATATACATTTTTTTGACCATAGCACATGTGGAAAAATGGTGCTTTCGTCAGCAAACTATAGTGGTGCAAATTATTTGGAGGAAATGGTAGGGTGTTGGCGGCACTTGATGTTTTCTCCTCTTGACCAGTTTAACAAAAAATGTATTCCGCATGGTTTAACTAACAAAGAGACGATGGTTTTCTGCAACAAGTGTATAGTATAATGTGTTGCGCCATGTTGCGCCTGAAGATGTGCAAGATTGTGCAAGAAAATCTGAATGTGGTACTAGATATTTTTGACTTTGAATCAGGTTCCATGGTGTCCCAGTTCAATCCTGATATCTTTGCACGCCCAAATGTCAAGAGTAGTCGGAAGAGTCTTGATAGCCTTAAGCTTTTTGTATGTCCACCATTGCCCACCTAACTTGGCTGCCTTTGGACAAGCCCTTCGGATGTTTATCACGCCAGAAAGTGGACGAGCAGCTTGCCAACTTTGGTTGGGGCATCAAGCAGATTCTTGAGGAGCCGGGCGTTCAACTTTCCATGTCCCCTGTAAGAGGTCATAATTACGGATGAAACACCCCTTGGTACGGGGAACAATTATCCCAACAGGAGCACACCAATTATTCGTTACCAAGGCTGTCAGAAGGGCCATCACTAGGTTAGCACACTTACTATGCATATTATATATTTATATATATATATGTATATGTATATATATATATATATAAATAATCATACATATATATACATATAATCGTCTACATATATATATATATATAAATCATTAATATGTATATATATATATATATTTATATATATATATACTTGTTGTCCAAATTGGACAATCAAAATGCACCATAGGTGTGGTACACATAGTTTCCCTAAATCCGGCTGCAATGTCCATGTCCATGTGCATGTTGCAATGGACGGAGCCTTCCATTCCAGGACCAGCTTGGGCTTAGCTTGACGAAGAGAACGCCAGGAATGCTGTCGTGGGGGGCGCAGTTGGAAGCGGCTGACTGCTGTTGGAGTTTGTTGGAATCAATGCCCCCACTTGATTTGGTGACCCTTTCTTTTGTGACCTTTTGTGCGGATACTGTGCAAAACATGCTAAGTAAGGAAAACTATGGAAAACGATTGGCTACTGGATTTGTTGTTTTTCATTTTTTCCACGCTTCCTTGACATGCCGAGTGTTTTTCAGACATGAAGCCCGTGGCAGTTTGCCGCCGTGGCTACAGCAGGTGCTACGACGGCAAGAAGGTGCCAGATGCACAGTATGGCTTTCACGTGGATAACCCATACATGCGACTTGGCAAAAGATCATGCGAACATCTCGTCCTTCAGACTAGTCAAGCGACCTGTAAGTGGTTTCTTGTCTTTGACCCTGGGGGGATCCTGCCGGAATCTTTGGAACATTGGCATGGCAGCCCGTTGAAAATCAGAACGTGTCCAATGAAAAGAACATGTGTTTTTCCCCCTTGCGGAGGGCTCTCAAGTTGCCATGCCCAATCGCTCAGGACCAACATGGCAGTTCCAGACGATGGCAGGACATTTGTGTAGGTGCTAAGAAGAGACCTGCCACTACACATAAGAATTGAGAAGCACAGTATGAGACAAGATGCAATGTCAATGACACGGATATGCCATGGCTGGCAGGAGACTGACGTTGATTTTCTACATTTCCGATGGGCAACACTGGGATGTCCACAAGGCGGCTCGCCCCTTTGGGCTGAAGAATGAGCTTCATGCAACTGCTGCATGTTGTGATGTTGATGTCAGGATGGTGGTGCCCTACAGGCCGGGGGGGGGTGGTGGTGAGGTATTCACAAGTCACTCTCGCACATCTTGTTTGTTGGCTCATGAAACAGTGATTTGTCCCTCATTGCTCCCCCCACAGCACGAAAAACATGCACTAGACTCTCAGATAGACATCACCATGGTTGTTGACTACCCATGTCCATCATATGCTGTGCTTGCATCACGCAAGTAGAAAGTAACCCTACTACTACTTGCATGAACCAAGGGTTTCACATACTGCCATGAGGCACGAGACGTGCAGGTGTGGCCAGTGTCTTACCCGCAGGTTTGCATGTCAGATCCGAGACGGGCACCATCATCCACTGCAGAGGTCACAGATGACAGTGGTTGGGTGTTTATTGGCGCTGGTGTGCAAAGTCAAATGCTGGCTGTCGATTTCACCAAGCAACTTTGTGTCTGATTCCTTGAAAGTCTTTGAAAGGTTCCACTTTCGCTCATCCAAAAGTCTATTTGCCTATGTCCACCCACTACTCCGTATCATCTATCATCATCTATCCATCTGTACATTCTTCACTATGTTTCCTCGTGTCTGAATTTTCTGCATCCCGCTTCAATGGAACCTGCAAGATGGTTTTCCCCCGAAGATGTTTATTGGATTTTATTGGGAAATCATGAGGGGCAGCCAGCAATACTGATCCCGTATATGCTGATCCCCTCTTGTTTTGCCCAAAGGCCACACAACATCCAATGGTAAGCCAGCGTAGGTCGATCAATATGGAAGGTCGCATCGTTTTTCATAGTTTTTCCACAAGCGTTCAAGCATGCTAAAGCTATTTGATTCCCCCACCCTTCAGTTTGTTGATAGCAATTCTCCCCGTTTTTACCGATGCACTATTGGTATTTTGTGTTTTTTTTTTGTGAAATTTATGGGCCAACAACAAGAAACATAGAATGTAGGTAACACATGACATGGTAATGCAACCAAATGTTATATATAACAGGTTGGGTGTTTTGGAATTTTGGAAATGGGGTATACTACCGGATATATAGGGTAATAAGGACAATGCGTTTCTGAAACATCAGGTTCGTGTGTTTCCTCATAATTCTCAGACAACAACCCCCCTCATACCGATTCATACCAACATATATCGCAACTCCCCCAAAAAGATCGAAGCCATATTGACTATAGAACCTATAGTGCTACGACTAAAAGTCTACAACTGCATTTATCCCTGCAACGCCCGCGCTCACGTCCGGCCAGGCCCTAAGCCATCCCCTCTTCACTGTGGCGCCCGACTGTGACACCTTGGTGCGGCGCTGCGGCGGTGGGTCAGAATGGCATGGCTGTTGAAGGCTCAAAATGATTGACCCCCGAAATTGAATGGGGTTATATAATTGGTTAATTATAGTATTTCAATGTATTTCAAATATTTCAACACATTTTAAGCCTCTGGTTTATGATGTTCATCCATTCATACAATGAATTGCCTGTTCTTTTAATGGCAATTTTCCGTAGCAAAAAAGTACCAAGAGGGTATGGTATTTGTGCGTGTCCATTGGTGCCATACTTTTTGGGGAAACACCCATTTCGCTGCTCAGTGTAGCGTCCCTTTTTGGCCATTTTAACGTATGTCTCAAGATTCTCAAGGTTAGCGTGCCCCAACGGTATGAAGCCAACCTGTGCAAGCCGTGGTTTCAATTCAGCCTTTGGTTGATTCTTGTAGATTCAGGGGCGCCCACTTGTTGAGAGATGGAGAGATGATGGGTGATCAAAAAGTGGTGAGACCGGCACGCGGCAGGTGGCATTCTGGTCCCATACCATGCTGCTGGGTAGCAGATACCATGGAGCCATAGACTGCACAGAGGCTGGTGAGAGCCATTGCACGTGTGTAATGAGGGGATTACTTGATAGGTCTTTTCCATTCTTTTCTATATATGTGTTATCCGGATTGCTCCAGCCCTTGGTGCAACAGATGCTTTACCATCCCCCACCCTGGCAAATAAAGAGAATGGAAGACTGCTTTCCTCGAAACAAATGCCGATGCTCAGGGTCAAGCTCTTCGTTTGGGGGGTGGTTTAAGTGGTTTAACATATATGCATTGATTCTCTGTACTCAAAAAATTCATTAAGGATCCATTTGCCATGGGGGTAAACCACCATTTCCATCATTGATGGATTATGAAAATCTTTTACCTCCATAGAATCGATCCATTTCCGGGTGGATCAGGCGGCGTCACCGAGGTTCCACGCAGTGCTACCGGTCACCGGCACCAAGCCACGCTTCGCCTTGTCCACGTGGTTTATGGGCAGCTGAGACGGCGAAAACATGCGAAGGAGTGCTGGATGAATGGTGAAGGCAGAGCCGGAAACGTTCACACAGCTTGTTGATACTTTATGATTCATTTTAGCTTTAACGTGTGGAAACATGCCTGTGATATTTTGTGATGATGATCCCCAATCATGTTTTTCGACGATGGATTAAATTCAACTAAACAATATTAAAATATTTTATATTAAACGGTTACAGTATATGATGCAAGATATTTGCATGCTTGAGATTTAGAAATACCAATAAGTATAGGCAGTCATCGTTTGCTTACTTGCAATTTTTGCAGATTTTGATGTCTTTGGATCTTTGCGTGTCGACTTGGTAATCGTGCTCTGCAGCTCTTTCAGCTTTCCAGACAGCTCCTTGATTCCACCAAGGATACCATAGGATTCCTCAACACCACCACTAGAAGAAGCAAATGCTGCCGGGGATGTGGGGGCCAATCTTTCAGAGGATACTCTCCAACACCAATTTCGAGGTTCAAACCCAGACTACGAAGCAGCCTGTCAAGGATGAATGGAGAAAGGTTCCCACCAATTCTTTTTTCTCAGTTTTGAAGCGGGGCAAATGACACAACCACCTTTTGAGATCCTCTTCGGCTCTCTTTCAACAATCTAGAGAGCCCCCAATGTGATCTACGCTCAGCATTTCCTCATACTTCCACGAGACTCGCCTCGTTGCTGCCCACTGATGTCGGACATCCCCAAGCTGGGAAGGGACTTGACCCTGGAGGTCTCAGTGCTGAAATATGAAGTTGCCTGGGCCCCAGTTGCAACGGATGGATACGGATGGGCAGTATCAGTAAGTGCTTGGTTTGAGCGCTTTACAAATACTTCGAACATGTACCATCTTGGGAACTATCTGGAACTGGAAAGATGGTCAAGCTGTACTATACGAAATGGGTACTATATCTCTGAGGCCTTGAAATCACCAAGCAATCGTCGCTACTCGTTGCGCAGTCCCATTGGTAGATCAGGTGGAGAATGCTGGCGATGCCAGCGGCTTAGCCGCAGGCATCGAAGCTTTGAAGGCAGGGTCGACATCTCCAATATGGCTGGGAAATCTATGGAAACCTCCAAACTAAATGGGCATTTACGGTAGATGGGAAGAACATGGAAGAACATCGAACCCAATGGTAGCTTTTCCGGCTAGCTATGTTTGATTCCCAGACAGAGGGTATATAATACATTATAATACTGGTTGGGCGCTTCATCGTTGCTATGATTGTTACTTGATGCTACTTGTTCCCTATTGTCAGATATTGTAAGGCTGTTTGATGTTTTTTTTTGGGTATCGACAGCAGTATTTGTGGGATGGGTTTGAACCTCCAATCAGCTTGAGGGGTTGGGCAGCACAAGCCACTTCCATTTGGAAGGCGCAATTGACAGTTAATTGACACAGGCTATTCATGTTCAATAGAATTTATTAATGCATCTATCTCATAAATTTCAATTATAATAGTAAATATACACCTCTATATATAATTATAATCTATATATTATATATATATATTTTTTGGACATGTATACATACCATATTATGTACCATATGTACCAATTTATTTTGAAGGTCTGTTGTCTCGTTCTGTAGCATCCTAAGCTGTTGTCGTTGCCCGTTGTGATCTCCAGCCCGGCCGTGGATCCAGGCACGTGTGAGTTTAGCCAAGTCCGGGCAACATGTCACTCGGCTGAGCGGCAGAGCTGGGTCAAAAATACCCGAACTGAATGGAGGTTTTAGGCTGGGAAAACATGAGAAAATATGGGAACATCCTCCTCTATCACTTGGGGATTTTTATGGATTTTCCAGACCCGGTCGTTAGAGGGTTTCAGATTTTCCGAGTCATGTTTGATGACCGGTAGCTAAGTTGGTTTCTCACTCCTAGAACTCTTGAGTTTGATTATTACGATAGATCTATCGAACTAGTTTTTCAATGTTTTTCACAGGGGGTATAAACCAAGCATTGCTGGTGGGCACCACCTTGCAATATTTATGTAATCTATATGTGTGTCATTGTGTGTATATATTTGTCTATTTATATGTATATATATATAAATATACATACAGATGATAGTGATAATAAAACAATTTGCGTGGCCTTGATCCAATTCTAAATGTACTTTGAGTCCTCTGGTGCTGCTTACAGCCTGGTAATTTCCCCTAGCTTTAGCCTGGCACCATCCCCGACGTCAAGACTGCTTCGCATCCTAGACCTGGGATTCGGATGGAAATTGGTGGCCAGGGCTATACGGTACCTTAGAGCCACAAACGCCTGGCAAAACCTTGGGAGCCAATAGCAAGGCATGGAATATCCATGAAAAATCCTTACTAGCCACCCATGGGGCTTCACCAGATGGGCACAGTATTGTGTCTACTATGGCTGACAGTGAGGTGGAGTATCTCTTACAGGCGCCAGCTGCATGCTTGCACTGCCATACTTTTTGGCGGCGAGGGGAAATTATGGGTAAACTTCTGACTGGGGCGGCAAACATGTCTTATATGTTATTTTGTTAAGATTTTATGTTGATGTTCAATGTTTTCTTGTTCCCTTTGATCTTAGGTGAACCGACTCGTTCGTGCCACCACAGATCTGTCGTTCAACAGCTTTCCAATGCCCGGCTGTTGGCTCAAGATCCCCAGCTTTCCCTGGGCCTGGCTGCGCCCCGAAACTCGGGGCGTGATGTCATGTTGGGCCGCAAGCCCAAGGGAGATGCGGCGGTCGGAGCCAGAGCCCTTGGCTCCCGGAGCGCGACCGCCAGCTCTGGCAAGAAGAGAAAATGGCAGGAAGAACTCAGTGCCTCTTATGGAGAATTCATGGATCCTGGGAGGGTTGACACAGTGAATTGAACAATGCGCAAAGGGATCACTTTATTTTTGTGCGTGATAAGCATACAGAAGGAGCTGATAGCGACATGCATCAATCCTACGATGCATGATATTTTGTGGTGGTTTCAGAGGTTTCAGGCCCGTCAATCCCGTTCATTCGCAAGTAAGAACATTGCAACCAGTTTGATATTCTTGGGATCAGTTGACACCAGCAGCCATGATAGATGGTCGCGCACACTTCGCATGCTCAACTTAAAGGAGCTGGGTCAATTCCAGGTGGCCCCCTGCGTGAAACATCACCTGGATGATGGCCTTAAAAACAGGTATTTCACTGGGAAAGCTCCCAAAAATTTTGGGCCCTCGGCATCCAGGTGATGAGAGCGATGGAGCAGAGAAGATCACCACCGAGGAGCTGGAGAAGTGGAAGGAGACCTTAGAAGAAGAGGAGAAACGTGAAGAAATGGACCCCTGGCCTTGCGATTGATGGGGCATTTGGGGTTATTGATTCTTATCGAATTCAGGAGATTTCAGCCTAGCTTTCTTTCCAGATGTTCGAAAAATGTGATAGTTATGCCACTAATGAAACGAGGCCGTTTGGAAATCGGTGCGCTGAGAGACGATTTGTGAGACGGTAACATGTACTGTATATACTCTTTCAGTGTGGTACTCGTGCTGTGTTGCTCTTGTAGTCCAGGTGCATCGCGTCTTTGAATATGTTTACCACTGTTTGTAATACTTATTTCGGCCCGCTTCCATTTTGACATCGAGGAAAGGGCGGAGCAGGAACGAAAAGCCAGAGAGGAAGAGAGGAAGCGAAGAGTCGCTTGGAGTCACAGCCTGGGTGTCCAGAGATGTCAAGAGGATGATCTCCACAGACCTGGGATGTTTGGGATGGCTGGCCCAAGCATTAGGTATATGGCATGAATTAGCCATGGATTGGATGCTGCTTTGCACCAACCCAAAAGGCTTGGGTTCCAAAAACACTTATATCCACTCTGAAATCTCCATTCCTGGTGTTCGTGTGATCACAGGTGAAAAGCACCATCAACCTTGACCTGTAGATGTTAGGTTGGTAAGGCTCGGCTAGCCATGGTTCACATTTGAACAGCACTGGCTGCTCGTATGATTAATTATGATTTTGATGGCGGTGCAGTTCGGCAATGTCCTCTCTGTCTCTGTGCACATATCTATACCATGTATATGCATGCGTATGCATAGCAACATCTATACATGTTATACATGCATGCATATTGCATATACATGTACACCTGTATATACATATTCCAGATTGCATGCGTGCAGGCATACATGGTCAATGTCAACATCTTTGCACATATTGTCATAGTATGTATAAATCATATCTATGCGGTCTATGCGTAATGCCCACCTATATATTGACTTGGATTCATGTTCTTAGTTTAAAACATGCAATGCCAACCCCGGACAAACAACCCATAAGACTTCGCCCTAGTTGAGCGAAGTCTTGATCAATCATGGGATTCAAAAAGTGCCTGAAATTGCGCCAGAGGTTTATGGAGCTTATGATGGTAAAGCATCTTTGGAAAATTCAGTTGAATCGGCAGTTCATGAATCAATATTCCCCATTTGATGATCCAATCTCTGAAAAAATCCGTCCGTCGAATAACTGCGTATTTTACCCAATGGCAAGGAACTACCATTTGGGTATGACACTTTGCCACCGATTCATGCTAAGTCATTGGGTTGTTTTTGGCATTAGGCTTGCCACGTTACCCATAAAACTACCCCATAGACACCAGATAATATTCCATCAGAACACCAGAAGTACCCAACAATACTCCACAGATACGACACAATCCTCCACAAATACACCATAAATACACCATACATAGACCTTAAATAGATATGAATAGACTAGAATCATCCCTAAATAGATGTACATGTTCATCAACATCCCCATACTAGAATCATCCTCAGGAAGCGGAGGAAGCCTTGCGCCTTCAGCGCGAGGCCGAGGAGTTGGAGGCCAAGCGCGAGGCCGAGGAGGCTCGGAAGGCGCTGGAGGAGGCGGAGATGGAACGCCGCAAGGCCGAAGAGGCGGCCGTGTGCCGTGGGAGTCACCTGGGGAAACCGGGGCTCCATGCTGGATGGGAGAAAAACCCATGAAAACTTGAGAAAATAGATGGTTTCATAACGGGAAACATGTATAAACATGTGGCCTTGTTGCGTTAAATCATTGATTATCAAAAACTTTTGGATGCTGACTTAACAACTCAACGATTTAAGAATGACGATTTATAAGTGGCATAATATCCGTGATATGATATGATTGATATGGTTGGGGTATTTTTTTGGATCGTGAATATATACATGTTTAAATCCGCACGAGGTTGGTTGGGATGCGATACACTGCACAAACCTTTGGGAAATCCTCCTGGATGGGGAAACCACCCAAAGATCGCAGGAGTTGATCCCACCCGGAGCCCATCCTCCTGACGTCTTGGGTTTGATGCCGCCTGGCTTAAAGCCAGAGAAGGCACACCTCTACAAGACTCCTAGCGGCAAAAGATCAGCAGTTGGAGAGAGTACTGAGGGGGGTGGATGACACGGGGCAACATGTCAGCTCCTCCTACGATTGCTACCATTAATACGCTGTGATCTTTATTGGTGTCGGACAATGCTAAAATGGACAATGCTAAAACAATGCTAAAACCATGCCATTCCTGTTTGTGGTATTCCTTTCCCAAAGTTGCCACTACAGAAATGAAAGGCGGGCTAGCTTGAATGCACGAGATGAATATCTCACGATTCTGAGACGTACGTACATTTCCTAGTGCAAATTTTCGGGTTTGGGTGTGGGTTTGAATAGTCGGTGGTTTTGCCCCCTCAGCGTGTGAAACTCCGGCTGGACGAATCCACCATATTCCAGCATTTTGGGCAGGGTTGGAACCGGGAGCCAAGGACTTCATTTTGCAAAAGATGGGAGCAGGGGAATTGCAACTTTGGTTCTGCCTGTCACTTTGCCCACGGTGAACGGGAACTTCGTGGCCGCGCCCCTGTGGTGGCAGCCAGCATGCTGAGCCCTGGTGGCGGAGCCAATCTGGCAGTCAACATACCCACACCACCACCAGCAGTACCACCGCAACAGGGCTATGGCTACTCCGAGAGCTCAGGAAGCGACTGGGGCTGTGAAGGCTGTGGTGGTTGTGGTTGTGGAGGTTACGGCTGCGGAGGTTGCGGTGGTTGCCCAGGAGGCTGCCCAGCAGGCGGTTGTGGGTCTGGGTACAGCAAGGGTTGCAACCCATGTGGCTGTGGCAAAGGTGCTGGTTGCGGTCCATGTGGGTCTTGTGGTGGCGCAGGCTGCGGGCCTTGCAATGGTGGAGGCTGTGGGCCTTGCGGACCTTGTGGCTGTGGCAAGGGGGGGCCTTGTGGTTGTAGCTCAGGTGCTTGTGGTTCCAGCTGTGCCCCTCATAGCGGTCCCTGTCCCGTTGGCCCGTGCGGCCCTTGTGGCTCTGGTGGTCCTCATGGCCCCTGTGCTGGCGCTGGAGCTTGTGGCTGTGGTGGCTGTGGTCCTGGCTGCGGTCCTGGCTGCGGTCCTGGCTGTGGTCTTGGCTGCGGTGCTTGCGGCTTTCAGGGTGAGCACATGGAAGCTGCAGGTTACTTTCTTGCAGAGTGCAAAGCTTTTGGGCCCCAAAAGCATGGAATTATTGTTCGGCATTGTTGGGCTATTTAGTTAGTTTTTTTTTCCGCTCATGAAAACACACCCCATGTTAGGCAACAATCATATCTCTTAAGAAAAGGTTCCTGTCATTTTCGATTGTGTTCGCCCGTTCGAGCCCAACTGATCCGCTGCAGGTGATGAAAATTGGGACTGGGGTGGATTTCAGGGCCAATGGGGCGAGGATTGGAACGGCTCCTGGGGTTAGCTTTTGCTGCTGCACTTGCGATGTGCCAATGTGCCCCTGCTGAGCTGCAACATCCAGCGCATTACTCGACCAAAATCACCAGCGCTTCAACTTCGAGGATTAGAGTGTACCAAATTGTGCCAAAGGATGCCAAAGGTATATATAGGCTCAAAGGAAGTTATAGAGTTATGCAAAGTTCAGGAAAATCAATGAAAATCAAAGATTGGCCTGGGATAATTTTGGCATTGGGGATGTGGCAATTTGCGATCAGAGCGTCAATTCACTCTCGGAGCCTGCTGCGCCAGGTTCGAATGAACAACTCCTCACCTTGGACTATGCCTTGCACCCAGCTCCACTGAAAAAGCTTCAGTGATTGATTGCTGCATGTTTTGCACCTGGCTTTCTGATGTTCAGCCTGGACTGGTATGCTTTGGGTAGGCGCTTTCCCTTTAAAGATTGTTCACTGTTGAGTTTGCAGAGGTGCTGGTTGTTTCGTCAAAAACAGGTATGAGACCCCCGTTGCCATTGACAATCGCAAGACATGTTGGTGTGGATACGCTCTCCCTTTGTGCATATATATATCTGCACATATTTTTCCCCAAATAGCTTGTAGTTACAATTCTCGGAGACTTTTATTGTCCATCTAAACACATCCCGAAAACTGAGCATTTTCACCACCGATCTCCCAATTCTACTATTGACATGGGTGGCTGAACCATCAGCTTTTGCGAGTGAAATCCCATGGCTGCAATCCCTTTTGTTCAGTCATGATATCCCCGAGTGACCCCTGGAAAGTTGCTGGGCTATGGCTTCTTGACATTGCCAGACCTTTGCCGGTTTGGAAATGGGATACCCCTAAATCCATTGATTAATTATCAGCATCCCTGTTAAAATAGCCAGGACTCGGGGGTTGTAATTGTACCACATTTTCAGAGACATCCAAATTCAAATCTCATATCAAGTGGGTACTTATGTATCCCATTATATCCATTTGTATCTCAGTTATATCCACATTCTATATCCCATGATGTTGGACAATCATCATTATCCCTATGATTGATTCCATCGGTGAATCATCAATTATCCCGTATTATTTAAACATAGCCTAGCCAGAAGAGTTCTTTCCCCTCTGCCAGACTTGCCGGACTGCCATGTTTCGGCAAAGGCGTCGGCGATTTCAGCAGATCTCTTTGATGCACGAGAGTCTTAAGAGGCGGATGGGTGTCGATGATGCCACCAAGCAGTAGGCGAGACAAATGGGGGATTCATACTGGTAGGAAAACCCATGATGAAATGATTTGAAATGGATGATTTGGGGGTAACCCCCCATGCCTCAGGAAACCTCTGTTGAAAGATCGGTAGATGGGTGATTATCCCATCTAGATATAGTCGTATGAGAGTCGCATGATGTCGTATAAATCTGGGGGATGCTTAAGTCATGGGGGATCCCATGTTTCAAGACTTGAGGGTCCCACCCAGTAGTTGTCCGTTCCGTTCAGCACTTGAGGGTCCCCAGGTTGTTCATACTCTTTTCGACATGTCTATTTGATTTGGCATAGTGGCCGGGGATCATGGAACAACTTGTATTTATGCGCCTTCCATGCTTTTTAAAGACAGGCAAGGCAGCCATATCAACCGGATAGCCTACTCATGGTATAACGCGAATCATCTTCCGGGGATATCTATAGTATGCCCCATAGGTATGTAATAAATTATTACATACTGTTTACAACTATTATATATTATATAGGTGTGTGGTATAGATTAACATGGTATTTATGTGCCATGATATCCATGGTCTGCCTCCCTTGTGGCAAACGGCTTAAGCCACAAGCTTATGCCCAGGCGTTTGCCCTGCTTACCGGAGCTGCCGGCCAAGTCGGTGCCATGACATTAATGGCCATGTCTGTGGCCTTTAAGTGGTAATGTGGTAAACCCGATAGCGACAGGGATCTAGCCCCCAAATAATAGGGATATTTCTGGGATTCTACCAACAAAATATGGGGATAGTGGATGATGATGTAGAAAACCCAATGCCATAAACCTGCCATTTGGGGGTGATTTGAATCCCACCAATGAAGATCGTAAAAAACCAGGATCATTTATGGCATTGGGTCTACCACATCGAAGATATTTTGGATCAACGGAGTAAGAGGGAATGGAACCGATTTATTGGAGGTACCTACCCAATCATAAGGTCAATGATTCACGGCTATCTTTTCAGGGGAGATACCCCCAACTCCCATGTATGGTACAGTAGCTCCAGTTTAAGTACCGTACCTGAAATGACCATTGACACCGTTGCAGTCCACTTGAAAGTGGCATGCCCCAGTCTGGGGACATACCAGCCATTCTCACTGGCTTGGTGACTGGGATGCTAAACAATAGTATTCATATAAGACCTCTGAGGCAAGATTCTTCACGCCAGTTTTTTAGACATCATCAAAATGTCGTGATACAAACCTATGAAGTGTCATGAATGCACATACATAACACATATATAATATGTATATCTATATGTATATATGCACATGTATATGAACATTGTTTTCATATAGTTGGTGGGTCAGGTAATCAGACCTTTGAAACAAGACCTCTGACATCCACAGATTGAGTGGCTCTGTTTGCTCCTTGCCATGTTCGGGTCGATGATATTCCATGGTGCCGTGCGGCGACTTCATCAAGTTCGTTTTGGGGCTGGGGGTGTTTCGGCCGGGAGGCGATGTTTCCAAGGTTGAAATTATTGGGCGCACACGGATGTACTCGAAAGAGAAGGTGTTAGTTCGGATTTTTCGGCACAGTGAAAAAACGAGCTCCACCGATCATTGGCAAGTCATCTGGCGTATAGGTCCTAGGTACAGCTTCAAAATAAATAGCTTTACTCGGCCGTTGTTGCTTTAGTTCCTAAGTCCTAACATCACTACAATCACAAGAAGGCTCTGGTCTAATCATCACTTCATGAATGAGGTGTTTGTGAATCTTCCATGCTCAGCAACACAGCCCTTATTTGATAGCTGTCCTTCTGAAAATTCATGACTGGAAGCCGCTGAAAAATGGGGCCGCCCTGCTGGGCTAGACCCACATGTCTCACTGGCACATCTGCAACACTCAGGTGGTGCGGCAATTTAGCCACAGCCTTGATTTTGGATGGACTTTGGTATGGATGAAGTTAAGGAAAACAGGGTTTATCCAAACATTGGGTATACCCCCAATTTCACATCATATTCCGCATCAAATTCTAGACAAAATTGGGGGCATGATCAAACCCAAAAGCATCAGAAGGCTCGTTTCGTCACTTTTTGTGGGGCAACATGCGGATGCACTTGAGCTTGATTGGCCAGACAGAGATGTAACGTACATAGAGGCGTTTGGCATAGAATGTATAGCCTGGCAAGGCCCAAGTGTTGGTCAGAATATTGTTTTCGGGTTGCCATGTTTGTGTACCCTTCCGGGTATCAATGGGCATCAACAGAGCATGGGGCCGTAGCCTTCTTGGGATCAGGCTTGATCTACGGGGCTTCCCCCACACCTCGCACTCAAAGGATTCAGTTCCGCTGCCATGGCTTTTCGCCTCACTTACCGCAGACAGTGCCGTCACCTTCCCAGATGTTGGATTGATGTCTGATGGAGGTTTCCATAAATGAGGGTACCCCAAAAATGAATGGTTTATCATGGAAAATCCATCTATAGTCTCTATAAATGGATGATTTGGGGTTGTCCCCATTTTCGGAAACTCACAGATGTTTCTACTGTTTTGGATGCCAGCCATGTTGATAGATTCATTTTCTAAACCAGGTCTCAACGGTGGAAAGCACGGACGGTTTGGATCAAGTGCAAGAGAATTGGGTATATATATATATTGGGGCAGGAAGACATGTCTCCACCATGAAACACGCCTTCAAATTCAAATGATTTTCCCAAGGCAAATGGAATCGGACAAAAACCAATTGAATCAGATAAATGGAGGTTTCCTAAAATGGTGGACCCCAAAATGATCCACTTGTAGATGGATTTTCCATCATAAATCATCCAGCTATCGGGACACACCCATGGATTGGAAACCTCCAAATCAACTCCGAATGTTGGGTTTCCAGCGGCCAGATCGGAATCACTCTGTCAGTTCAAGCTCATGCCACACCCACTAAGCCCAACAGGATACGTATTATTTCCCATCGGCGCTTGAATTCCCCATTATTTTATCTTATTTTATCCACCCAGAAAGTGAATTGCATTTATAGAAACATCAGGAACCCACATCATCAGTCAGCCAGCTGCGCCATGCTTCTCCAAGGCTACAACACCAAGTCCAACAAGCAGCGCGTGGTGAAAACGCCGGGCGGCCGGGCCGTGTTTCAGACGTTGACGAAGAAGGCCAAGGGTCCTCACTGCCACTCAGCTGATGCACATTGACAAAGGGATCCAGTTTTTTGGACATTGGGTCATCTTGGTTCTTGGATCATCTTGGATCATCTTGGATCATCTTGGATCGTCTTGGATCGTCTTGGATCGTCTTGGATCGTCTTGGATCGTCTTGGATCATCTTGGGTCATCTTGGATCGTCTTTGATCATCTAGAATCTCCTTAATTCCAAACTCTTATTTGGGATGATGAGGACTCCAAGGGACAAGAAGTCCTTTGGCTGGGTTCTTAGCCCAGCCATATGGGTGGCCGCAGCCCAATAAAAGCAAACAATAGCAAACATGTACGGCACATAATTGTACTAGTATAATATAGTACAATATAGTATAATATAGTATATTTTAATATAATATAGTATGATATAGTATAATATCATATGATTGTGAATATGTATGATACATGAATATGTGATTATATATATATATATATGTTATGTAAAAATGTGCGTGTGTACGTGTGTGGGGTTGAAAGGTCTAATACCCCCATGATATGTTGATTCTTGCCCTTCAGGGATAGAAACCACGCTCCCAACAAGCTAAGGTGGTGATTGCAAAAAGGCTTTGATTGGGCTTCCTCGCTTGCGTCCTGTGGAGTACGCGCGCCTGAAGAATCGCGAGAAGCGCGTGAACCGCGCCTATGGCGGCTCTCGCTGCGCCAGCTGCGTGCGCCAGCGTCAGCTGGCAGTGTTGCGTACATTTTGTTGGAGGATTTTTCAGGTGGAATCCACGAGAAGAACCATCCCAAGGTAGGAACACTTTTTTGAGGTTGTTATAAATTACAGGATCTCAAATAATTATATTGGCGCCCACTCAGGAGCACAAATTCGCGATTGTATATTTGTGGATCAATTACTTGGAAACCAGAAACGGCACTGGTGATGCAGGATGATGATTTCTTGGGGGGCCTTGAGAACATTGGGGGCAGATCGGAAACAATGATGTGGAAACTGGGGGTGCATTTGAGACCAGCATTTCTTGACGTTCCCCTGTCACACCGCACTGGGTTGCAGGGCATTGTCATCAAGATGTGGCTACCTTCAGGTAACCGCAAAATACCCCACAAATACCCCACAAATGGGCATTGAAATGAAACAAGTCATGTTTGAATCATCATATTATGTCACATACAGTATACATGGTTATGTTCCAGCATTTTCACGGTATTCTCACTGTGTTTTCCATGTTTGATGAAGGCAGAGGGTACCTTCACTAAGGTATCGTGCGAGCATTCTTGATCGAGGAGCAGAAGTGCGTCAAGCAGGTTCTTGCTGAGAAGCTCTCCCAGGCCAAGGAGAAGGAAGGTGGCAAGAAGCCGCATCTCAGCAGGGACAGATTTTGCATATTACCATTGTGTTTCCCGTAATGACTAACAGTTTGCTATTGAAAATGGCCATTCAGTCTGTTGATTTTCCCATGAACAATGGTGACATATGGTGACTTTCCATAGTGATGTTATGTTCATCCAAAATATGGCTTATTCCAAACGATTATGATGATTATGATTGACAAGCCTACCCCTTCCACCTTCCATTTTTTTCAGTGTGTTGCTGGTTTATCTGAATTTGGAGGGTGTGGATCTAGAGTTTGCAAAACCATATTTTTGCTGGGTCTTTATCTATTCCTGAATGGCAAGCTAGCAAGTGGTTTCAAGTGATTTGTTTGTTTTACTTTCCACCCATCTCCATCCACAAGAATGACAGATGATCACCATGGAATGTTCCACCCACGCAAGAGCCTAGGAAGAAGAAGTGAGGTGGCAACGAATGGCTGCGTACCACCCACCGCACCAGTCTGCGAGATGGGGAAAGGGAGCGAAGCTGCACTGCGGAGCGATCCCACTGGTAGTGAAATTTGCAGATGGCATAATGATAGGGATACCCAAAATTGACTGAAACAGCCATTGCATATGGGGAAAATGATGATCAACCATCAAATTCACATTCATTCTGCTGGAGCACCAACAGGGCCCCCCCAAATACCAAGTGAACTCATCAATGGAAGCCTATCATTGAGATTTCCCACCAATCCACCAAGGTCCAGAGTACCTGGAGTCGCGAAAAAATGCACTAGCTGCGTACTTGAAGCTTGATGGCATTCTAAGGCACACATCGTGGGAGACTGATGTGGTGGTGCCTTTCTTTGGTGCCAGTTAGGTGCAGGATCTTTCAGCGATTTGCCTTTGGGTCTCAGCGTCCACTTCCCCTTCTGCTCCCTTTGCCAAGGGACTTGCTTACTATCATGATGCGGATAAGTATATGCCGCAAAATCACAGCAAATCAATCGTGCACCCAGCGACTACAGCAGCAAGTGTCAGCTCCTCTCCCCTGGAAAACAAGAGTAGATGTCCGAATCGGCTTGGTCCACTCTGGTGCATGAATAGCATATATGGCAGAATTACCCACAAAGATCAGCTTGATATTGTTCGATGCAAAGTTTTCGCAGTTTTTTTTTTTTTTGGTTGGGGTGGTGGCACAGCATTCCTTCCTGCAACAGCTGGTTGCCAAGGACAGCGTCTGGTCCTAAGCATCCGGCGGGCTGGTGCCGGGTCATCTTGTGATGGGGTTTTGCTGCCAATTCTGGTGGATTCTTGCGGGGTTCCCCTACATAGTTCTGGCCCATGTTACATCCAGTCATAGATTTACGGTAAAATAGACGCTGTGTAGCAACAGGGTGGGATGCTCATTTGGATACATATTAGATTGTGTAGCATACTCTTATAATCTCTTATATGTTTGGACTGAGTTGAGCCACTACAATATTGGCCCAAAACAGGGTAGCATGTCTGGCACAGGGGGACAGGTTGGGTTTTCTAGATTTCAGTTAGTTGTAAAGAGAACGCAGGATCGTCATGATGGATATGACTCGAAATTATTCAGGCAGGTGGGCAAAAATCCCCAAACTTGAGGAGCTTTATGCGAACATGTTTTCGGCGTGTGCGAAGTTCTGACATCAATTACTAAAAGGTTCATAGACCCTCCTTGCAAGTACTAATCAAAAACTGTAAGCATACTAAATTATGGGGTAAAATCATTTTTTTTATGGATAGGCAGTGTGATCAGCATTTCTTTTTGGTTCCCTGTGTTCCGGCCGGACCAGGTTATCTCAGCGCCGTGATGTGCTGAATACTGCTGAAGCACAGGAATTCTTTGGGATGTGGCCCTGGCATGTGGGAAAATTTAAGGGGTGGACCTCGAAATTTCATCATTTTCCCTGCCACATCATTACCACACCTACCATCCGGGGTAGCTCATCATTTATAGATGGTTTCCCCATTAAAACCTCAAGAATGAATAGGGGATGTTCATGGATTTTCCCATTAAAATCTCCATGTATACCCGATAACTGATCATCTTTTTTTTGCCTACCACACGACTAGCACCCTGACTCCACTTCTGAACAAAAGCCAGGTCAGAACGAGACCCCAACCTTCGCATGTGGCTTGCAGCGGGTCGATGGAGTTATGAAGAGATTTAGATGGACATTTACCGCACCAAATGGAGGTTTGAATGGAGCAATCCCCGCATTCAAGATCATCTATAAATCAAATGGTGGGTTACTAGAGGGTAGATGATGGTGTCATTTGCCAAGGTAAGGGCGAACACCCTGCAAGATGAGCAACTGCTGAGACACCAAAGTCGGGATGGAGCCAATTTTCTTACTTTCGAGTTACAAACATTCAACAACCTCCCCCACCTACCAAAATTCCAGGTTCCAGTCAAACATGCACAGTTGGTGAGGCGGAGCTGTCACGATGTGTTTCACGCTGCAGAGGCCCGGTGGCCATGATCAGTTATAAGGATCTGATGGAGATGTTATCATATGTTTTGAAAGAATGTGGGATTCACCCAATGCCATAAACCATCCGCAAAATCACCATTTTATGGGTGAGATTCAAACCATCCTGAAATGGTAGGTTTATTCTTGGATTCGCCACATTGCAAAGTACTTCGGGATATTTGCTTGGTGATCTCTGTGTTTGCTATGCTGTGGCTTAGTTGTTGCGAGTTTGGCATTTGACTCTATACCTTACGTTCCAGAGACGTGGACCCTAGCTTGAAATGCGCAACTGCTCAACAGGTTGTGCCAGGGGAGAGTGAGAATATATAATGTTTTAAAGATAGATCTAAATAGTTCTAAATACATAATCATGTTCTGATATCACTTGCATTATAATTTATGTTGCAGATACATATGCAGCATATGCATTCTTGGCGTGGCCTCCAATGCCGTTCCCAGTTGGCTTTTGCGCCAGGTGCAGGAGTGCAACTTCGGCATCAACAGTTTCGATCTGCCGGCTCAGTTGTCCAAATTATTTCAGGCTGCAACTGGAGGGAACTGCTGGAAAACAAGAAATCATAGAAAACATTAGAAAACCAATGGGCGTCAAGAAAGATAATAGATGCTGACCCCAGTTGGTGAACTTTTTGGTAGGAATGAAGTTTTGTCATGTCAGAACGCACTGGTCACAGTTGAGTTCCATCCCCAATGAGCTCCATGAGGCACGATGGAAAACTCAGCTCCGTGAGCCAGGTGTACGATGCAGCTCGAGGTGCGAAAGCCTGGCACAACACGTGGCAGGTGGACAGTTTTGCAGATCCCAACCTCCTTGATCCCAACCTCCTAGTGGCTATAGATATGCTAGATTGACTTCACGAGTCTTCAACATTCCCAAGCCCAGGATACCCAATTAAGGGATCCTAAGGGTATCTTTTCCTTTTCTCCAGGATTACTTTCAACCGGCCGGGCGGTCTTTTCATGTCTTTTCAGCTTCTTATTTATGATTCCTGGATGGTGTAGACATGGAACAGGTTGGAGTTGTTTGGGTATTGAGGCTTCTTGCTTCTTGGCGTTGGGTGCCTCAGGATTGCCCAAAAAAGTGGTGGGGCTGGAGTTTGGCCAGAACGCGATAAGACAAACGACCCGGCTTCCATTACACTTTTTTTGATGTTGTTTGCTTGTAGGTCCCAGGTGTATGCGGTGGTTCGGTGGGAGCACTTGCAGCACAAATGGCTGGTGAATTTAACACGACCTTGTTCATACAATAGTAATAAACCACCCCCAATCATATCTTTCAGGGTTTAAATACTGCTTGAGCGGTGCCCACACTTGTTGGATCAGTGTGCTAGACCACTCGATTGATTGTTTGCTTGTAAGCATGCCGTGACAGTCTGCTCTTGCCACCTCATGAGTGGCAAAATCTTCGAGGCTTCTGACTGCAATTGGGTTTCCAGGATTGATACCAAGCTACTTGGACTCACGTTAGCCGGAGCTGTCTTTTTGGATCTCTTTGGTGCCAAATGTGCCACGTCAAAGTTTTGAGCTGCCAAAGTCTGTAAATATCATACAATCTACTGTAGGAATTCAGGTGTGCGCGTGACTTTCTCCACAGACGAGTTTAAAAAAGGTCCGGAAAGACCTTCGGAAGGATCCAGAAGGGTTGTAGTGGCATGGTCAGGACAAAACTGTCACCGCATGTTGCCAGTGACTTCATGAAATGCAGAACTGCACTGAGGATTACGAACATCAAACTCCCTTGGGAGCCTTCAGTTTGGCGGCTCAATCCAAGCCTTGCTCCTTGTGGATCAGCGAGAACCTGAACTTAAAGAATTGATTGTCCAACATTGGAAATTGTAATTTTCTGGAGGTTGCCTTGGTTACCTCTCAAACTATGAAACTCACATTTTGAAATCGAGGTATTTCCGGGGGCAATTTCCCAAATCCTCCGCGCTGTTCCAAAAGGCTCCAGACTTGCCAACTTCGCAGATGACACTTTGGAAGGAGCCCATGCCTCAGAATCCTCAGACAAAGTGCATCAAGACCGCAAAAAAAAAGCCTTCCGTACATGAAGTCTACAGTACATTTTACCTTGGTGAAAGGCTCGCTGGCATGGAATTTGTTGGTGTTTCCAAATGGGTTTCTCAATAGGTCTCCCATTCCATCCATTCCATCCATTGGTTTATCATCACCACATTTTTTCCCACCGAGGTCAGCACCAGGGAGCTTCCAGCTCCAGTTGCTACGCTCAGTGCAAATATTTTGAGGATAGCAGCCCCTAAGACCTGGAAATTTATGGAGAAAATATCGGGGAACTATCATGAACTACCATCCTGGACATATTGTTGGCGGCATCGTGTTGCTGGTTACAAGAAAAGCTGGTGGTGGTTGACACTTGGGATTGCAGTGTTCTCAAAAAAGTGGAGGGTCAAATGCCAAATTCCGATCAGCTTGGTGCCCGCTCTCAACTCATGGTACTAGATATCATGTTTTGGGTTCGCTGAAGGTAATTGTTTGTCTCGCCACTGCAAGAGCAACAATTTCTAGTTGGTGGGATATACTCCAGCCAGAGCTAGGGCAAGTATCTCAAGTAGTTTTGCTCGTTTTAAAACCAGAGATGTAATCTACACACTGCACAAACAGTTCAAGACAAAAGTTACTGCACCCCAAAATGACCTGATTACATACATTGTACATATGTGGTGAAATGGAAATTAGTATTGGGGCGTATATACCCCGGTTTGTCGGAAACATCATAATTATAATTAGGCTGTAAAACGAGGTAGGAACACCCCGAGAACGCCGTAGGCATCGCCTGTAAAGCATTTCGCTATTGAAAACAATTGCGGCGTTGGAAAACGAGGTCAGACCCCAAAAAAAGCTACAGGACTGGAGAACGAGGTAGGAACACCCCGTCAATTGCGTTATGTACCAAATAACTTCCGCGGCTCATATGATTGTTTCCTCACCCCATGAATATTGCAATTTTGGGGCATACTGATCCGTAGACCATTGTAGGCCCATTGTATGCCCCAGTGCCGTCCAAACATTGACTCATATAGTTTCCCAGTAGATTCTGTTGTATCCCTGTTTTGGTTGGTTTTTGCAGGCCCCCAACCCGCAAACATCCGCGGAGGTTTTCCTGTCGTTTCGCCCCTTCCATCTCCTCTGTGGCCGGTGTGTCCCAGACGGTAGCCAGGTAGCCCCCATGGCTGAGGTCCAGTTGGGTGGGGGATATAATTATACTATATATAGGTATATATGTAGGGTCTGTAGAGGTATTTTATCGGTGAATAGATGGTAGGCAGCTCATATACTGTGAGCAAAGCAATTTGTAAACGATCCTGAAATTATCCCAATTTTACCACAAATGGGTGCATACCCCATCAAAATATGTGTGGTTTATTATTTCTTTAATGATCAACACTAACAATCGTTTGAATTTATGACAATAGTAATAGTATTTGCAAAATTGATATGACTACAAACACATTTAGACAACAATATCAGTACAAGTAAACATGATGATAACCATGTGAAGACCACAGACGACAATAAGGGCACCAAAGACAATAACAATACAAATAATGACAATCACCAGAACACAACAGGAATATCAACACACATTTTTCATCATTTTCAAATATTGTCAAGTGGTATGAACAAATCACATGATAAGAGTAACAACAATGATAACATTATGAAGATACCAATCCTATCCCTAGCAAGAACGCTTGTGGGTGCGCCCGTGGCCGAGGCTTTGACAACCGTCGACGAAGATGGGCTGTGCTTGTGCGGCCTCAGCGTGCTTTGGCCCAGCAGCGGCTGGGTCAACCCCCCGAAGTTTAAGATAGGACTCCAAGGTGGTCATGAATCAACAGGAAATTGATGTTTCAAACCCCAAATATCCCAAAATCATTGGGGGTTCCTGCTGAGCACCAAATACATCCACTTAAACTAGCACAATGGGTTGGTTGTGGATTATCTCGAAACACTACGCCCACTTGAGAAGACACGACAAAAAACACAGGGATCTTGACCCGTAGCTCATCCCAGAGAGGCCTTGGTTGTTTGCCCATGGCTATCTCTCAGTATATCCAAGTCATACTTGGGCATCATGGAGGGTAAAGCGCAGTCAAGGACTTGCTAATGAGGAACTTGCAAGAGTTACAGGAGTCCCCAAAAAGATAGGAACGTAATTCATCACTACTTTAGTAGCATTTTACTTTTTTAATCTCTTTGTTAATTGTAATATCTGAATATATTGTAATTCTAAGGGAGATTGTAAAATGCTTGATGTATCCTTGCCACAAGGGTGACCAAGACATCTACCGAGCTGAGGACGGCTCCGTGGGCTTTCAGAAGGTTTCTGCGCCACAGGGTGTGTCTTGGCACAACATGGGGCTGGTCAGACCATCCACTGAAAGTGATGAAAGTGATGAAAGTGATGTTAATATGCAAAATCATTTGCACCCATGTTGTGTGGATATGAACAGAGAGAGAGAGAGAGAGAGTGCCACTGTCATAGGGGTATGCCGAAGCCAGTCCAATACAACTGCTATATTCCCAGAATTGGATCAAAACAAAAAATGCAGGAAATCCCGGATTTTGGAAAACACTTCTGCAGGATTTCCTATAAAACTAACCTATGAAAGCGATGCGAGGGCCTGCTGGCGAAGACCTGGCAGTGGATCGATGCAGGTTTTGGGTGCCAACTATTGGGTGCTACTGAAGTTGATGCTATATACATCATTATACATCTATATAATTCTATATATATATATATATACATCTATATACCTTCTGGATCCCTCTGGTACTGATGTAAACAATTCAGAATTCCCCATTTGGATCCATTTAGTTCGATGTTTTTTCCTGATTCAAATGATGTTAAATGCCCATTTAGTTGGGTTAAGTCGGGGAGTTCCCAGATTTGTCCAGCCAGTCATGTTCGACATGTCCGGGTCGGCCCCGGGTCGTTGGAGTTCCCAGGTGTCCCGTGGTCCTACCTTGCCATTGATCAAACACACGGCGGCTGCGTGGAGCTCAGTACTCGTCACAAGATCTTCCAGTGGTGCTAAACACATCGTATCAACACAATCGCATGATGCACACGCACACACAGAAAGAGACACACACACACACACACATTGAGAGAAATTATGTATATATATATATATACATATGTTATAATATATATATACACATAAGTATTCAGATATACACACATATGTAACATTATGTAGAAACCATGACTGTCCTAATCATCATCTAAGGAAAGCACATCACAACACCTGTTGCCTCCAGGTGTCGGCGCTTGCAGTGGATCAGCAGGATCAATGGCTCTTCACTGCCAGCAAGGACAACTCCTTGAAGGTGGGGAATGGAGGTATCCTTGCCATGGTGATTTACCATGGGATAGCCTCCATGAAATGGTGATAAATATATATTATATATGTATAATTAATGGATATTAATGGATATTAATGGATATTGATGGATATTAATGGATATCAATGGGATATATTATAGTGGCTGGGGATCAAGCAAACTTTTTTTGTGGGTACAGTGAGGATATAGTGAGGATATCATGTGATATGCTATATGCCCTCGAACAAAATAGATATAGATATGGACAACCACCTGTTTCCCAAGTGAACTGTTCTAGGAATGGTGGGTAATGAACTGGAGGGTAAATGAAAAAATGCCAAACAATTGCCAGTTCAACGGGAAAGTGATGATTCACCAGATTCAAGTGCTACTTCAAACTTCAAACCAATTAACAACAAGCGAGAGAAAACCCACGGAGAATCACTAGGTAAGGATCTAGAAAAGGTGGATTTTGTATAATCTAGCCATCACCATACTCGGACCTAGCAATGCCTGCGAGGGGAAATTCTTATTTGCTATAATTAATTATTAAGATGCATCCATAGCCATAGATGATTTCCCCTAAACGCTGGTGGTTTCCTCAATCAACATATCTGATTGCTGGAGGGGGGCTTTGATGCGTGCCCCCCAACCCATCAACAAGCCGTCAAAACTGAGAAGTTGCGGGATGTAGCACCCGACAGTAGGCCTCCATGAAAGTGTGGTCAACATGGAAGGTGTTGATTTTTTTACCCATTCAATGCAGAACATTTTACTGTAGAAACTGGAATTTGGACTTTTCCTGTTTGGCATTGATCGTTTCCAGAGTTCCATGTTTGCAGCGGCGTGGCGCTGGAAACTTGAATTTTGAAGGATACGAACTGGACCTCTTCACTTCCTCTTGTTGAGCTAGCAATTTTCCAACAGATTGCGGATGCTGCTTTGAACAGGTGTGGTGTCCAAAGATATTGGATCACAGATCTTGGATTTTAATTATGGACATGCTGTGACATCCGCAATCTCCACACCAGGGTTGATTGGATCCATCAGATCTATGCGATCCATCCGTTCCATCCGACCCCGGGCTTCAGGTGTACGATCTCTCGAAGTCGGGAGCCCAGCTGCGAATGAATTTATTGCAGCCAAAGGTGGCAATGGCTCCTGGTCCAAAGGCCCACATGGGACATGTTATGAAAGGACAGCTCATGAGGCCCCAAGATAGATAGGGCCAAATCAGAGAGAGATAGTGGGAGAGTTTCTCCACTTGCGTTTGTCACACCCTGGCATCCAGGCAACGAAAAGCGCTGAGGCAATTTATGCTGTGCGAGACATCTGCACCAACCCCAGCAAGGGCAATGTTGCTGGACCAGGTGGGATCGCCGAGCCTTCCTCTGGATAGAATTTCCTCCGCCCTCCACCTTGTCCTATCCACTTGTGTCCGCCACCAATATTACTCCCACCACTGCGAGTTGGACGTGTTTTTGCAGTTGGGGCATGTTGAAGTCCCAGGTAGAAAAACTAGTGGCTCAGGAGGGGTATTCACTATTTGGGGGAAGGCGTTGGTTGGTGGTCAGGTTTTGGGTTTTGGTGAATTGTGATCATAACAATTTCCCATTGAGGGTTGGGTGATGTTCAAACAGGACAGACTGGAATCGTTCCCCCTCTCCCAGAGTTATTTTTCAGAGGAAACCTACCAATGTGGCAAAACCAAATGTAAAGCATCCCCAGTATGACCATGAATTCGGGGGTTTAAACATAATTAAACATCCCAATAAACATGCATAAGCCATCCCAAGGTAGGTTAATAGTTGTGTCCACCACATTCGTGGATTCTAGTGGGTTTTAACATCAAAAAACATGACACTGCAGGCGCAACATCGGCTCTTCACCGGGCTGCAGAGTGGCGTGATCATGGTGGGGAGATGTGGCTGGTGTGGACAACACGAATTGGGGATTCGATATCGTGGAAGGGATTCTCATCTTCCAGGTGGAACATGATGGAACGCTCTTTGGAGGTTTCGAGCTGTCAATTGTTAAGAGGTGTGGACTGGTAGTGTTTGCGGCTGAATGTCTAGTCAAGATGTGGTCGTTTTGCACGAGATCAGTTCTTATAGTTCTTCTTCTGAAACAGCAACTGATCCACAGATCCCGAAGTGAGTGTATGGTATCAACCTGTTTGATTTTCCCAAACACCTCAGAACAAGTTGATCCTTTTACAGTGACATCCCCCTTTTGAATCCTTTTAAGCAATGGAGAATGTTTGGCATTAGCCAAAGGGCTGCAGATAGCTGCAGCCTTCTGCAGAACGCCCTTTGGAGGTGTGGGATACATCCACCTTGCCATTGAAGCCTCTGTGCAGCATTCCAGATGTCACTCAGGCTCTTACCAGGCGGCGAGCGTGAGAACTGATGGTCCGTCTGAGATCATTGGTAAACTATCAAAGTTATCTATAAAAGTTGCCATCTTTACCAGAGAATACCCTCCGGTAAACTAACATAACGATGGAAAGTCGCCATTTCTAATGGGAAAATCCACTATAAATGGCCATTTTCAATAGCTATGTTAGTTTACCAAAGGATAATGAGCAGTGTTTCTTTCATATTGACTTCTTTAGCACCTTGTGGGTCCAGCAACTTGATGGCATTTGGTCAGCTATAACCTTTCCAAAGCAAGATAAGCAGACGAGCAGTCGCTCCCCAACGTTCAATTTTCCGGTTTGGGTATGGGTCAACATAGAGTATTCACACACACACACATAGATATTTTTGAAATAATGTATATCGTACCCCAAGAATTGTTTTGTTCGCGGAGTTTACAAAGTTCTCAGATCTTCTCAGATCATCCCAGCGTCACTTGGTTTTCGATTGGTATACTGGAACAAACATGTACACTATTTGCGTTTCATACACCAAACATACTCAAGAATGACCCGCAATGACCCGCATGGCTCGCTGGCTGCCACGTTTTGACCGGCCACAGGGTCTATGATCTGGAGTACGATTCGGCTTCCAGCACGCACGAGCACTGAGCTGGGGAAGGTCCCAAGGGGAACACCTCAACGAATTAGTTTCCACTAGTGAAGCATGTCATTAACTGCTGATTTTGTTGGCACTCAATTTTGGAAGAGACTGGCACAATGAAATTGATGAAGGGGTTGCGGAGAAGTGATTCGGAGAATCACGGCTGTTCTTTCCTTGGAGGCATCAGTGAGGTCTTAAATGATATATTCTTGCAATTTGTTGATATGTTTTGCAGATGTTTGGTAATTTTGGTCGTGTCCTTGATTGACCAGGCAGTGTCCAAAAACTGGCGAACTTACGAAAACCGGCTTCATCCATCGCCGCCTGGGCTCAAGATTTTGCCTCCTCGAGAAGAGGTAAAACCCGTGACCCGCAAAGGGGGAAACTATAGCAGTTCACATACCAGGCGTGGAGTGGCAGTGCAGGTTTGGCACAGCCGATGCTGTGGAATATGCGCCTTTGCCGCGTGCAACAAAGGAGTTGATTTTAATTGACAAGGCTATGAGAACTGGCAATTGTTTGTTAAAAGTTGGGATGTTTTTTCATGGATTTCCTACCGAGCTGGATATGTTTGTAGATGAGATGGAACTGAATCGAAGGCTTGATGTTGGGAGGTGGGGAGCTATTGCTTTCCATCCTCAGTGATTGCCAGGAAATATGGGCACGGACGAGGAAAAGAATCATGGCCCAAGCTTCAACTTGGACATGCTGAAAGACCCGGTGCCTTGAAGAGAAATTCAGCCACAGTTCTGGAGTTGTTTTGTTTTGATTCCATGATGTTCCACCTCTTTGTTGGAAGATCAATGCCTGATTCAGAAAGACTAGGACCTAAATTGGATGTGATTTGGACAATTCAAGCGTCCAGCAACTAGAGGACATCAGTGAAGCTATAGATGTAGAGTGAAGCAGTTCCTTTGAAGTTTTTGGCGCTCAAACATTTCCAAAGCCTGCGGGTGGGTGCTGAGGAAAAATTGAAGATGCTGGCAATGAAGTGCCTTTGATTCAGCACTTCAGAGAGCTTGTGCCATGACAAAAAGAGTCAAGCATGCATCAGGGTCGTGCACACAAACTAGCATGTTTGATGTCAGGTATTCGCAAACTGAAGCATTCAAGCTCCTTGGCAAACATGAATGGGCTGCTCAAAAAAGACTTCCCAAGTCGATAACACTTGTGGTCAAGCTTCGGGCCGATCGCCGCGAAGTTGTTTCTCTGAATCTTCAATGTTCACTCTTCTCCTACGACTTGTATATATACATTCGAAGAATAGCAAAAGCATCCATTTTTTAAATACCAATACATAGGCACACCGCCACGCCGCCACTCAGCATTGCCAAGTCTGACCATCAGTTCATGGGCCATGTCAGTAACTCCGGTTTCGACACTTTACTCCATCAGATATCATAAATAATGGCGGATCCCAACCAGAAGGCGGGAGGATTCAGCTAAGGATTTGGGGTGGTTTTGCAGTCATCGCCTTCATTGTTTTCATGCTCGTGTCCAGTGGCGATTTCTCCTTCCTTTTGCCCCTTAGCCGCAGCATGCCATCGCGGAGTTCCACGAGTTGCCAATGACTGGGTTCGCAAGTTGGTTTTGATGAGCTGGCTGATGGTTTCAACAGATTGCTTGAAGCTGTTTACATCTTGACCTGGGATGATGATATCCAGCGACTACATGTTAATACATGTTATAATTGTAGTATGTTACCAAATGTTCTCCAGAGTCTCAAGCACCAAGCGGTATTGATGTCACCGCCTCTCCCAGGACCCTGTCATCTTTGCTCAGTATGTGCCTTGAAAGTTTTAATGGGTCGACTGGGCAGGGTGGGATTTGCAGCCCCTGCGGCAACATGAAGGGCAGGAAATAGAGTGCGCAGTTCATCCAGAGCATCTGGCTGGGACTGTATCCTTCGTAGCATGCAGCCCGGGCATATTCCAAGATGCAACTGAGGACTGCATAGAATATCATTGGTTTGCTTCATTGTCTGAAACATTTTGGCCCTAAATTCGGCGCACACCTTTGTTCCCTTGAATCAAATACAGTTCGATCGAGCAAACATTCATTCTACTGCACAAAGCGTTCAGTCAACACTACTCCCGTTCTTTATTTCAAAGCGGAATCACCATTAAGTGCCATCCGGATCCATCCGGTTTGGTTTGCTTTGGGGTTTTATTACCTGGAGCTTTAAATGCGCTGACGTGATGAATCAACCTCAATTGCTGGCCGCCAGGTTCAGCTTTTTGATGGTGGCACTGAAGATGGAGACGAACCGATCCTGCAAGGGAGTCTCCATGAAGATGATGGAGTTGCTTGGATGGTTGGAGATGTTTGGAGGGTGGAGAAGGGGCTTCAAACGATGCTGCAGAGTCAACATCAAGCCAGATATCTGAGTGGCGAGTTAAGTGGCGTGGCTTTACTTCCCCCATCACAGTCCATGCTCCTCTAGTTTGGACAGTTGAATGGGTGCTGGATTCGGTAGCCCAGTGGCCTTACCTTCCAACATATTGTAGACTGGATGACGGCCCAGCACTGCTTGAGTCTTTATGTATTTAGTCGTTTTCATGAGTTATATAACATTTTTGAATCCAATTGATTGAAGTAGTTAAAGTCATGAGATCGAGAGTAAGATTCAATAGCGATAAGATCCCACAAACCACGGCGGTTGGGGCAAGTTCCCTCCATTCACTGTTTTAGGATGTTTTAGGAATCATTTACAGGGCGTATCGGCGTATGCTCCATTCCATTGGCTACTGAAATATATGCTGAAGCTTGCTATTCACTCTAAGCACAACTTGAATATGTCTAGAGCCTTTGGGGCCTACCCAAGTCAGATGTCCGGCCAGCCTACTTTCAACAGGTGCTACCTGGTGATTTTCTTCTTTCGACTTTGTGCGATTATTCCCTTCGAGGGATACCTGCCATTTGACAAGCCACTTGGTCCTGCGCTGATCTGCAGGAACTCTGTAGTAGCAACCCCCAAAAAGATAGAAAAGTAAAATCCGAGTCCATTATTTTCTTCTCCTCATCTTCCTCTTTCGTCGCACATGCCTATGGACATTCTGCCGTTGTTGCTTGCCAGTCCCAAGACTCTAGTCGCAGTGACAGAGCTACTTTAAGAATCTTTAAGGTGTCTTCCAAACCTGGGGCAACAGTGTACCCTTGTGGCGGTATCCAAAATTCTCCAACGCCATGCCGCTTCACTCGAGGTCGGGCGATTGGTTCTACCAGACCTGCGAGGTGGGGGCACACTTTGGGATACTTTGGGGCAAGATGGGAATGGGATTCGACTGGCAGGAGATTCCCTGGGGTTGCGGTGCCAGGGGACTAGGATGACTAAGATATATACAACCATATATGCCATAGCTATACATATAGTTAGATCGGTTGTAGTTATGTCCCAACTTCTGGAGTTTAAAATCCCATAGGCCCATGGCCCATACCCATGAAGAACCCACAGATTCGCAGCTCGAAAGCCGTGTTTTGCTTCATGTGCTGGCTGCACCTAGGCCCTTGGCTTCTGTTTGGCCGGAACGTTGGGGTTCCCAGGGGTGGTAGATTTCAGCTCCCGAGCTGAGTGAGATCATTCATAATGTCTATAAAGCGTTGGACATCGAAACCAGGATTTTTCTGGAAATTTGAGTTGCAGATGATGACATTCCTGATGTCAGCATGCATGATGGTGAGGTGCTGTAGCTCAGGGTTTGGATAAATGTGATGACACCCTTCCACGGCGTGCATTGTGTGGGGATGAGCCGGGCTAGGCTTCGTGGACAGCGTGAAGATGCAAAACTTATAGTTTTGTTTTAACTTTTTCTGGACAGCTATTTATTTTAATGATTCTAAATGTATTTTTGTTCCATTTCCTATCCTTTCCTTGTTTTGTGCAAAGAAGTCTTGAAATGTCAGGAGCCGGCAGGGATGGCAGCCCCCGTACATGGTTCCGTTGCGCTTCCCTTAGAATGCGGCGTTGCGGCCAGGATCGTCTACTTCTGCCGCATCAAATATGCAGCCACCTATGACCCAGCATCTTGGAGAAGGTGTTGAAGCCTTCAGTTGACCGGGAAAATCGTCATTTGATGTGTGGTTGATGATGGTTTGTGGTGGCATAATTATCCCCAGGACCTTTCCAGCCTGTTGTTGTTGTTGTTGTTGTTGTTGTTGTTGTTGTTGGTCCTCAAGGGAGTTTGACACCACCATCCAGCCAGCTTGAATCATGCTTTGGTCAGCTGGTGTTATGTTGAGGTGTGCTCGCAATTGTAGGACATGGTGCAAAGTGGGACCAAGAAAGTGTTAACGGCTCAATTTCTGCAGATGCAGGGCACTTTCAAAAGGATTGCATTATTGAATTTTGTTCGACTTGGTTGGACATGAGAAAAATCATTTTCCCAATATTTTCCCATCATATATTCCCATGATATTTTTTCCATGATATCCCCATAATACTCCCACTATACCACCATTATACCACCATTGCACGTTTGGCGACGATCGTTTAGGATTCACAGCTTGCACCCAGCCATTGGCTCAAAAGTGGGTAGTGCAAAAAGGCGCATCGGTTGCCCGCAGCCATCAGGTCGAATCAGCTTGGAGTAATTGAGTTCAAGACGTTTTTGATGTATGAACCTTACTCACATTGTCTGGAAACGTGGTATACCCTCCAGTGATCATTTCAATGGGGATAGTGCTTTTAGTCGATTAGAATTGTGGGCTAATACGAATACTATACCGAATATGTGATTATTAAAGTAGTGACTAGATCAATATTTATATCACGTATATCTAAAAAATTATTTGGGTAGTGGTTTCTTCCGTCGTGTGTGGTGCGTGACTTTTCTTTTTGAAAGGAAGGTTTGTGCTACCCGCATCAAGCTGGATAGTCTCAAGGTGTAGCATCAAGCAGTCTTCTCCCCAGACCGATCTGAATGCCCTGGGATATGCCAATTTCCGACAAGATTCACGCCACTGAAAAATTACACATTCCTGTAGAATCTGAACAGGAAATCTATAGAATTTTCCCCTGCAAAACAACATCGGCTCATTTTGGACAGAGGTCCCTCTGTTTGTTAAAGGGATGGCCTCACCAGGACCATGAAACAACAGTCACGCCGTGGTGGATTGCCTCTGCTATGAGCCTCGGAAAAAGAATGGGGACAGGTGCTGGCATTCAGACATTACATGATACATGACGTATGGTTACCCTCTGGTAAGCTCATTCCTATGGAAAATCACCATGTTTAATAGGCAGGTAAATACATGGCCATTTTCAATAGCTATGTTAGTCTACCGGAGGGCATGTACGTGCATAAACACATTCATATGTGTTGTGGGCATAGGCGTGCATCTGGAGGGGAACACCCACATGCCCTTATCTCCTGTAAAGATCATTCACCAAATTCGAACAGGGGACACTCGAGAGGACATAGGATGTGGACATTGGAACCAGGTTCCAAGCACTTTGTCAGCTGATAAAATACATAGGTATACACGGACATGGAAAAAGATAGGGATCGGCAATCAAGACAGCAATGGCAGACCTCAAAGCGATGGAAGAAGATGAAGAAGGTTTACCAATTTGGTCTTCCGCGGCATGACTGCGGGTTTGTTCATGCCACATATCTGAAGTGATTATTCGACAATATTAAGCAATATTGAACCATCCAGATATATCCAGATTATCCCATGCCATTGGAAAATTTGGTGATCTCTCTGAGATGCACATGTTTGAATCCAGAGGGGCCAGCGACGGTCATCAAATGTCAAATGTAGCTATATTCTATAGGTAATGATGTGATAATGACAGGAGGATAAATCTGACGACAGAGCTCAGATTGCTTTCTCCCAACATTCTTGGTATTTCTTTAGGCCAGTTGATCCGATTTCTGGTTCAACTTTCCCACGTGGCTGAGTCAAAATGATCAACCACTCAAAATGGAAGATTTCTGATCCTAAGAATGGGTCCAAAAGGTGCAAGATTTTTGACCCATCCCTATCTCTGGTTGGTAATCCCTTAAATCTTAAACAAAAGGAGAACACTTTATTTCCCATGAAAATAACATAAAATTGCTGGGTCTTGTGCCCCAAGTTTTTTTGGGGTTCGATCTCCAATCAATAGCTGCTCAAATATCATCTACATCCCATATAATCCCATCATCTACCTAGCGAACCTGGAACCCTTGAATTTGTAGGTCCAAAACTGAAAACCTGGTTTTGGGGGAAAATCCAAAAAAAGACAGGTTTTTGTTTAAAAAACAAGGTTCTTCTTTAAAACCTAACTTTTTTGGCCCGGTTAGATGATTTTTACAAATATCTTCGCAGGGGAAAGCATTTACAAATTCCCATGGAGTGCCGCCACTTAATTCCGAAACCATGAACTCAATAGGAGTGAGGCTTCTGCTTAATTGCCTGGGATCAGGGACCAGAGCTACACATCCCAACGTTTTGTCTTGTTTTTTGCATTTTGGAAGACAATCTAGTATTTTTCTGACTCCTGGTGCACGAAAAGATAGGTTCTCTTCAAGAACCCGTATTTATCCCGTAGCGAACCCGTCATTATCCCGTAGCGAACCCGTATTTTGTTTAAACTGGGCAGAACCTATGTTTTTAGAACCCGTATTTAAACCGTAGCGAACCCGTCTTTCACCCGTAGTAAGCCGTAGTAAAAATATGGGTTCTGGGCTTTGGTTCCTGAGCGCCCTGTGGCGGGTTTTTAGGCCCGATTTGTAGGAGAAACTTGATCCAAAAAGGTGGATCAGTGACTTGCTGCCTCAAAGCCTACGCCTTCAGCATGCCTTTCTTAAATTTTGGGGATGTAAGGAATGAAAAATGGTTTCATGTGGGTTCCAGTGGATATGATGGACCAAGTGAAAACAATGATGAAATATAAGGGAGAAAAAACAAGGTTCTTTTTAAGAACCTGGTTTTTGTTTTAAAACCCCGGCTTTTTTCACTGACCCTACAATTTTGCAGGTTCCCGGTTCTCTTGGTATTGTTAAATCCCTATGGCTATATTATCAGTTGTCAGTGGACATTTCAGGAACCTAAATTGGAGGTGCCTACCACATATAAGGTCTATGATGGTCGATGTAAAGGCTATGTAAGGCAATATGCTCCCAATTTCTATGGTTTTGATGTGGTTTTAGGTGCCTCCAGTGGATTGGTACCTGAAATGGCCATTGTTGCTTCCCATTGAGAACAGAGCGAGGTGCTGGTTTCAGCTTCTCAAAACCAAGGTGTGGCGGCCGTGGCCTCCCTCCACATCTGGCAGCATGGCGGCCTTGTTCCTTGCAACGTCCGGGAACCCTGGCGTCCGTAGGTGACATCCATGGGATGCCACGCTGTTTGATGGGAATCTTACTTCATGAGGGACTAGGGTGACTAGAGCCTTAGTATCTTAGTGGACTTTAAATGACTTCAATGGGAACTGTGGTAGTACGACACGTCATATTGGAAGTCCCCAATAGGTTTCCTCGTATGGTTGTGTTGAAAGCATTCGGGCACACATACATGTATCCATGTAGATATACATATACGCATGGCATGTGCATACCATTGTATGCCTACAATTACTTTATTTTTTTATTCTATAGTTTATAGATTTATAATCCTATTTTAATCTATTTTATATATATATATATACAGTATACACACACACATATATATATATACTTAGAGAGAGAGAATGTCAATAATAAACTAAATCAAAAACGTATTAGCCCGGTGGTTGCGAAGCTTGACTCTTGCACATCTCCGAAGCTGGAACGTCAGACATCGCCGCGAGCAGGTCATGACCATGACCTTTGGCAACAAATATCGGCTAGAAACTTGGCGAAAGGCCGCAGTGGCGGATGTTGGGGGTTGGGGGGTGGTTGATGAGCCATGGTGAAGCCGAAGAGCGGCTTCTATAAAGATGAGAGAAAGAAAGGTGACAAACTGGGTTTGTATGAAAAGAAGGTACCTCAAAATATCGTTCTCCCCATCCAAACTGGGTATCTGCTGTTTGTTGGAGTTGCACAAGCTTGCATCTTGGTGGTTTGGTGAAATGAAGTGAAGTCACCTCCTAGATATGGTCGAAACATCCAGCTTATTCCATGCATGGTCTATACTGGAGCGACTCCTGCTTCTGTCACTCCTGGAGACTGCATGAAACTTCCAGGAGGACCATACGTTTGCGGAAGGGTTTCAGAACAATGCATTAACCCAATACTAGTATCTCGGAGATGGCGATGGAGATAGAGAAATACTATCAAAACATGTTTCACCAACCCAGGATCAACCAAAATGATCAAGTCAGATCAATCCATCCTTTTTGGTTTGAGTCTTCGGATGTTATGGGCGTTCAGGGCCTTTCCAGCTTTTTTCTGAGGACAAGAACGATCTCTTGGGCTCTGGTGGTTATGGAAAGGCGCACGGCCTGAGGGTATCCCCCACTGGTTGATGGTTTAAAGAGACTCCTTGTTTTGTTTTCAATCGTGGCTTGTGTCATGGTCCCAATTGATTCACGGAGTTTTTGGAGTGGTTTCCTATGAATCATTGGGTTGGTTTAAGGGAAAACCTATATGAAACCCCTTATGATTGGTGGTAACAACTTTTTCTGATTCTTATTCCATTATTATTACTATTATTATTATTATTCCATTATTATTCCTGTATTATTCCACTATGACAGTTGCTGCCAGGTCTACAAGTGTGTGGATATGCAAGGCACCGAGCGGGCGGTGAAGCAAGTCTTCACCGCGAACCCCGAAATCTTGGACACAGAAATCGAGATTCACAGGCCGCGCTGGACCAGACCTTCTGCGCATAGGGATGGGGCCATGATGTGGTAACTAAAGGGGTTGGTACCCGCCAGTGGAAAATCATCTGTTTGTAGATCACTTTCATAGGGAAACCATGGGTTTTCCACATCTATTTTAGTTTACCCTCGGGTACCCAGTTACAAGAAGCCCCAAAAATGATCGAACAGTAATTCGCCGCCATTGCTATGTCAGACTCAGCGGCCTTTATGTTTCTATCTTTTTGGGTGTTTCCAAGACACATGAATCTGTTAAGATTAGGGTGGGGTAGGTAATTGGAACATTCCCTCCTCATGAAACAGTTAGCCAACCACATGGTTTATCCAAATAGGTCGGTGGGTGATTCGGGAGTTATAGTTGGGTATGAGTATATATGATCTAGCCATTTATCAGGATGTGGGGGTGGGAGTGTCCATCAAGAGGTGCAAAATCACTCAGTAGCCTATAGGGCCTATTGGACATGCATAAAGGATGATTCTGCAAACGACCTACCGGCTTCCAACAACCCAACAGCGATTGCGGATATGTGATATTTATATTATTTAGATCGATACATACTTAGAATGATTTTGATATGTTTTTTTTTGCATGCTTGGTGACTTCACATGCACAACTTTGCAGCCAGGATGTTGTAACTTTGGAAGTATCACAGCAAAGGTGGTGCTTGCAGATTTTTCTTGGCCCCGCCTGTGAGCAGTTCCAGGCATCTTGGTCAACATCCGAACATTGTGCAGCTCATTGATGTGTATGACAACGAGGGTGGCGTATCTTGGCGAGGGCCGCGTTTGGGTCTAGAGGGCTTCGAAAAAGATTCAGATCGCCCACATTGACCCCAAGACGTTTATTAACAGATTGATAGTCTTGGTGTTTGAAGTTGGGACCCGTTTTGAAAGTGCAACTGGCGTTTTCTGGTCCATGTTACTGGGTGAGTCTGAAAACATCTCAGAACTTCCAAGAACTTCTATAAGAACTAAATTGTATTCCTCTGTTCCTCTTGCTTTCATTTCTGTTTGCTGTGCCACCATTGTGTGAGTTTTCTTGAGGACAAATTGCCTATGTAAGAGTCCTGCGGCTCGCGCGAAAGAGTGAACCGTGTTCCCCCTATCCATTCATTCAATTTGCCTGTTCCACCCTTGCAAGCAACAATACGCATCTTGAACTTTCTATGTAGGACCCAAGTAGAAAATCATCGAAAACTTGCAAGTCGGGATATTTTCTCGATACTGATTCTGCTGACTTTTGAGCATCCTCTTAGTCTACTGCTGACCCTTAGATACTTTTAGAATCTTTTAGATCACATTGGGGATGGGTCAAAAACCCATTGCTACCATATCTGGGGGAATAAACATCCATTAACCAGCTATTTTAGGGTACCAGGTGCCACGGTTTTGACTCATAGCCTCATAGCCACGATACACCCCCAGCTGCAACATCGGGGCACCCTGCAGGACTCCGGCAAGATGATCGTCATGGAGCTGGCCAAGGGGGGCGAGCTAGGAGAGTACCTGGAGAAGACGGGCAAGATGCCTGAGGAGAAGGCCAAAGGCGCCGTCGCAGATTTTGCGTTTGTTTTTTCGGATTTTTTTGGGAGGTTCTGAGGCAGGTTTTTGCTGTGTTGAGGAAAGGTTCAGCTGGATCTTTTTGGGCTTCTGAGGGAGGTTTTTGAAAGAAATTGGGGGATTGACTGCTAAGGAAATGATTGAATAATTAGGCGGTTTCAGACGGCCAAAGCCAAACATGCGTAACAATTGGATGTTGAACCAGCAAAAACTGGTTGTTTATGCGACATGGGAGTTCAGCCAGCAAAAAAAAAATGCTGCTATGATTACCAAAAATGGGGATATCGAGGCTGGTTGGTGGGTTTTTGAACAGTTGTTGCTTCAGGGATAGTGATTTGGAATCATCAAAGCCAGCCTGTGGAGTACTCAGCAGTTTTCAATGTTGGCACCCACCAACCAGGCATTTCTCTTGAGATGGGTGTTGCCTCTCAATAGCGGCAGGTACAAAGTCAGCATTGAGTAAAGGTCCTACCTTGATATCTCTTGATGGGGTGCCCTGTGTTAGACCTCCAGCTCTTTTTTTAAAATAGAAGTCTTGAATTCACTCATGAACGTCAGTTCTTCAGCGCCTGGAAATGCTACATTTCCCTTTTGGCAATTTAACAATGGAAAGAAGTGCCCAATTTTTCATGGGAAGACCTTCCTGAAAACCCTTCGCTCAGCCATTGGAGGCATCTTCAAGCAAGTTCTGTCTGCTATCCAGCACATGCACTCCAAGAACGTACTCCATCGGGACTTGAAATCCGACAACATCCTGCCACATGACAAGGATTGAGAGGGATTATACAAGGATTGAGTGATATAAAGTGCTGTCCAATTGCTTGAACCAGTACGTTTGATGCACATCCCTTATCCTCATTGATTGTTAGTAGGAGAGAGTAGCAGTTCCACCTCAATTGCTGTTTGAGAATTTCTGGGGAGTCGCATGCTTGCATATGCTGGCTATTCATATGGACCTGCCGCTGCAGGTTTCAGTCATTTATATAAGCTTCATGTAATTTGGTTTTCTGGATACACTGATCTTCCTTGGCCATCACAAGCCATTGCTAGTGGGATTTGGTAAGAGTACGGACTGCAAACCATACCATTTCGGCGGTTGGAAGTTTGGGCACAACTGGGGCATCAAACAAACCTTTCCTCCAAGGTTGTGCACCGACTCAACACATGACATCAATCATCCTGTACCTGGCCAGCATCAATTGGTTTCACTGGGTGCTGCACTGTGAAACACGAGAAGATAATATAGCTGAATAATTCGCTGAAAATGACCGAGAATCTTTGAAGGAGGTTGGTGTCTAGCCTCTGTGGCAGTTGCTGGCGTAGAAGGATGTAGAGAGTGCAATCCCATGGGGCATGTGGTTGGCTGATGTCGGCTGGTTAACGTTTCCATGATGTTCAAAGCTGATGCATGGCTTCACAGCTTGATGTTCGTTGCACAGGCGGTGAAGCTCATTGACTTTGGTGCTGGCCACTGGTCAAAGACGGGACCATTGCAGGTACAGGGCGGGAGCTGATGTTAAGGATTTGTAAGGAGTTTCGGTCATCCCAAGCGCTACACTTTCTGGTGAACAAGCATGCTCATGGATGGGCAACCTCCTTTCGTAGGTGATTTTCTTTTTGAAACTTGAGCAATTCTGATTGCCAGCTTAAATCACCTTCTGGACTTCTCATACACGACTTCCTACTTATGCCAGCGGCTTTGCTCACTGCATGCACATGCTGAATCCTGAAAGCAGAAAGATGCTCTAAGCAAAATCGTAAAAACACCACCGAGCAATTGACGGGCTCCTGCAACATATTACATGTTGAACCTTGAAGAGGCCAGTGCTTCGCACTTGCTTTTCCGAAAGGCTTATTCCAATCAACTTTATTGCCCGTCCGTCATCTCCAACATTCAGAAAAGCAACTCTATCACCGATCATATATCGTATTACACATCATCTCTCTTGATGTACTAAGAAACACATTTATTAGTAGGATAGTGAAGAGAAAATGATAAACATATGCATATGATTTGCTAAAGTTGGATATCCGCTATTTTGTTTCCCTGTCCTCACGGTCTCGTTCTCCCAGCGCACGCCTGGCCAGGCGAGCAAATTCATCGGCACCCTGCAGTACATGGCTCCCGAGGTGATCATCGCCCGGGGGGACGACTTCGACGCCTCTGACGCCTCGCAGGTGACGTAAAAATGGGAAGAACTGGGGTGCGGATTGGAGTGGCTTGGAATATCTTGGAAGAGTCAATTTCTAGATGTGAATGTTGAAGTCGTGTCATGTGTTTTATTCGTTGCCCTGAAAGTCACCCTCAGAAAAGGAGAACAGTTGAAGCGTTTGGATATTTCAGGTTGGCAAAAAACTGTGGAGAGGCTGAGACGATGGTTCATATGTCCTGGCCCATCTAGACTTGGAAGCATCAACCCCCCATCATCCCAACCCAAGCCTGTCTCTGACCTTGAAGTTCTCACACTTTGGCAGATTGAGTCCACCCTGGAGATTGAGTTCAAGCTCCTTGGGCAAAAATGGCTCGGAACTAGCTCCACCAGTGGAGTCCTGAAGAGAACATGGTACATTGGGACCAGGCAGTTCAATGCAATATGCCATTGCGCCATTTCGCCACGTCTCAACTTTCGACTGTAGATAGCTGATATTTCGGAAAAGAGGATAACCCAATTACTTTACTTCGAGTGAGCCCCACCCTGACACATACTCTGACTTAGTTTCTGACATACTCCAGGAAGCGACCCTTCGGCATCCGGAAGTACAAGCCAGGCGTATCGGAATGGTGAAGCATTGTCGATGTCGCCCAAACTTTTGGATCACCTGCCCCATTGACGTAGCTTGACCTTGGGTAAGATGTTGGTTGTATTTCTCTATATTTCTCTGATAGACGGCCTCGCTTGACTTCGTTTCCCCGGCTGCCATGATCTGCCATGGTCTTAATGGCCAAGAGATTTAAGATCATGAGTCACGGACCGAAATGGCTACACTGGTTGGTGGCGTCCACTGGTTTCACATTTTTTCTTTGATATCTCGTCCTAGCTGGAAGTCCCCGCCTGTCAGGGGTTGTGCCCAACTAGCGCTTTCTTGTGAGGTCCCAACAACAAGGGTGCACGCATTCTGGAGGTGATCCAGCAAAGCAGGCCCAACATGGCTCAGGGGAAGTCACTGAAGTAAGAAGATTTTCAAGCGGATTAGTTACTGGGAGGAATGCCAGAAACGCCAGAAACACCGGGAAATAGGTGATCTAGAGTGTGGTGGTTGGACTGACAAAGTGGGTAGATCAGCAGCAAAATTACGAAAGAAATGAGCAGTCATTTTGCCAGAAAATTATGTTGGCATTGTTGGTGATATGCCTAGAAAACTGTGATGGAAAACCATGGGCTAATAGGATTTGACGATGATTTTGGTGTTGGTGATGCTGATGGTCATGGTGGTGATGATGATGATGATGATGATGATGATGAACCACGGGCACCGGCCAATGTATGGAGAAAAATCAGTCTTGACCCCCCCCAATTTTCACATCCCATGTGCGTGTGTAAGAACATTCTATTGTCAGATGTGAGACAGCTACCTCCCAGAATTGGATGAAGGAAACATGACACACATGAGTCATTTCATTACATTACACTACACTACATCACATTACATATGGAGGGAAGGAGGTAATAAGACTTGAATATTTAATAATGATGTAAGAAATCGGTTTTTGTTGATATTATATCTATAGTCTATCCATGCTTCCAACCAACATGTAGGATCCCTTTTTTGCATAGCAAAGAACGTAGGATCTGGCAGCCAGGTATCCTGGAGATCCTTTGGGACAAGCCTTCGTGTCGGGTGTGCAGAACGAATGGGTGGTAAAATCTGTCACCCGACGGATGTTGCAGGGTGGTTTCAAAGGTGATGAGCCTTGAAAAAGCGGTGGAAATGCTTAACAATATGGCTTAGCTGAAAGTATAATTAGATAGTAACCATATGGGTTAATAATGATTAATATGGACTCATGGTTAATCATATGGGTAGAGAACATTCCACATTCCATATAGGCAATGGTGATGTCGGTTCAGAATATAGACTAGTGGTTAGTAAGGGTTAGTAGCATAGGGATGCATATGAAATTTTTGAAATCAATAGAAAATCATTCGCCAAACAATTCTTGGCGTCTCTTTGGTCTTCATTTCAATCCTACCTGCGTCACTGCAGGCCTCAGGCTGCTCAAAATTAGTTTGGAATTTCATGTCTAGAGCTTTGGAAAGCAACTATTTTCAAACAGAAAATCATCTACAAATGGGTAATTTGCTAGGTTTTGCGATATTAGAGGAGGGTATATTGTATCGAAGCGCATCATTTTTTAAAGTTTCGATGATGTTGAACCTCAGCAGTTATCAAACTTTGGTCACTTCTTGGTGAAGAAAGGCAGCTTGATGACAAATCTGGCGAAGAAATGTGAAGAAGGTAGCAGGGCTTCATGACAGTTCCTTTCGTTCAAGCATATGGAGGGTGGTTTTCGGTGCCAATTTCGGTACAGAACAGTATGGTTGATTTTTACTAGCATTATAGTATACTTCCTCCAATTGGGCTAGATTCTCCTGTTTTCAAGCAACTTCCATATTTCCATGCTTATAGTAGAGGAAACTTGTGCATTCCAACCAAAAGATTTTCTTGTTCAGCCAGGAAGCACCACCAAAGATTCTGCCCGAGGTGAATGGCCGGGATGTTAGCCAGATGGACTTTGAGGTGGGGACGAACCGGGACGAGCATTTCAGATCAGGATTGAAGACCCAAGGCGCTTCGTTGTACAGAATCTGCCTCAATGGGTCATACGCGGATAAACATGAGCAGCATGCCCTTTCGGTTTCAAACAACTACATTGAAGTTACTTGCCTACCGCAAGAAGAATTTCAAGGTGGAATTGTTGTAGAGGAGGTGTACCAAAGAGTATGCCCCGAAGTTCTACTTCGCACTATCTTCAAATCTTGTGATTGTATGCTTTTGCAGATCTTTGGTGTAGGATTCTTGGGGCGAAAGATCCAGCTGTTGTTTTAGCTTGTTTACAGTCAGTATGTTTACAGGAGTGTTTTCACATGGAGAGTGATGAAGTTCCGATAGCGGGGCCAACGGGCTACGAACAACCTCATTTTTGAACCGCTTCCTGGGTGTTTCTTCAACTAGGAACGCAGTGTGAAACCAAACAAAAATAATGGGAATGCGACTTTCTTTATGTCATGATGTTTTTTTTGCATATGTACATTATCTTTATAATTTTGGAAGTGAATCTTCATGAATCTTCCGTGTTTTCCTGGCTGTTCATGAAGTTTGCACCCACTATCACTGCACCTTGGTAGGACATCCTGGACTTGATGGGCGATCGATTGCTGGACAACTCTAGCAGAGGAGCTTTCGATGGATCCTTCAAAGTCACGGGCGACAACAAGGGCAACTCGATGGCACTGGGAAGCGAGCTGCGGGAAAGCCATTGGTGAAACAGCCATGTTTAACATCGACATGGCAACTGGGGATGGAAAAATATTGCAAAGATGAGGAGTTCACCGATCAGTTTGGAATGCACCACTATAAGATGCTTAATACCAGCATTGCGAGTTTTCTTCACTCAGAATTGGGCAAGGGACAATTTCATTCCCCAGATGTATCATGTGTGTATCTGCATACATTTGCTTTTCACATATCCTTATGCCAGAGTAGCTGCAGGTTGGAGACTCTGAAGAAGCCCCTGAACGAGTGACTGGTTGAGGGGTTGCATCCATAGTTTTAGGATGGGTGATGATGGATGGCCCAATCACCAACCACAGTTCGGTTTCATGAAAAACTTGCTGGAAACTTGTTTGGTGTACCATTTCTTCCCTGAAATCCGCACACCAGATGAATTCAAGTCCAAAGCGTTCTTGCTACTCGTACTTATTTATCCTCTACATTTACTCTCCTACCCCCAAACAATGATGATCACGGAACCTCGCAAGTTTGAACTTGCAGTCTTGATATGTCTTGATTATAATGATTGTATATACAATTGTAGGTAATTGCCAGTAGTTGTAGAGATGGCACCAATTCGCCCAACTTGGCCTTGGAGAGCTGCCCCGAGCCGCCCAGGTCAAGGTAAGGTGCTTCCGAAGGTGGAAATGGTGGACCTGCCAGTGAAAGTGTCACGGGGCCCAAGGGAAAAATCGGGGCCCCAGGTGGATTCCTGTGGCCGTTCAAAGCCCTAGGATCATGGATCAGAACAGAACTTCACCTGGAATTGGGCGAACAGAAGTGAAACCTATTGAAAATGATGAGAACCGAAAAACCTCTCGAATTTTTGGTTCGAGCTGAATTCAGGGTGCTTATGCCAAATCCTCTCAGCGAGACGAGCCCTGCCTCTGCCCAGGCAGTATGCTTTGATGAAACCCAAGCCTTACGATTCGAAGGCACCGAAACTGTGCGAAAGTCCTGCACCTGAGTTCTCTTAGGTTCTCGTACCTATTTGTATTTGATGGGCATGGGCCGGGCCGGTCCAAATTCAAGACTTTACTTGGGGAATCTTGGGGAGCCATCTTGTTTGGCATTGTTTGGCGTTGCAGCACCATCGAATCCGGAGGATGTGCCCAGTTGTAACTGTCCGCAATTCTCACTGGTCAGCAGGTTGCTAAGCAAGATGTCCAGGTATAAATTGTGGACCTTGCCCCTCAGTGTATAGCAAACAAAGCACCTGGATTTTGCAAATCTTGAAGTTTAACACCACATTTTTTTACATTTTCATGGGGTCAACGAGGATCTAGGCATCTGATTCTTCATGCGTATCCCTCAGATGTCGCTTGGAGCGTTTTTCAGGTGGATGTATGGAGCCTGGGATGTGTGCTTTATCACATGCTGGCGGGGACCCCTCCCTTCCCTCCTGAGGAGGCTGGTGGTGGACCGGCATGGGTTGTACAGTTATACCGTTGTACCATGTTATAAGGACCTCAAATGACGTCACCATAAGATGATGGTTAGTTAGGAGAATGCCACAATAATGGCTTTATAGGGCTTTTCAGCTTGGTGAAATATTGTTATTCAGCCAGATTCATGATGAATCATTATTTGAAGGAGATTTTGAGATATGGTTTTCGGATGTTTTTTGGCACCTCTGAAAGGTGGAACCCCAACAAATAGTTGAGAGATCCTACCATTCAGATCTTGACGCATGGTTCAAGCGGGACGAAATGCAGGATTCCAGGAACCTAGAAGTTGCAGTAAGGAAGGCGACATGCATTTTTTGGCCCTCCTGCATATTTGCACGAGAAACGACATGTTGAGATGTTCCAATGTGATTGGGTTGGTTGGTGCCTCTCACTTGATCTTTGATGACTGATGGATCTTTGGGAGATGTCGGCCACCAGTCTCCCAGCGCCCGCACAGGAGGATGTGATGGCTGGTAGATATCCACCCATTCCTGGCGCATCGCCGCAGCTGACAGACCTGCTCAGCAAGATGTTGCCTGGTGGATGTCCTGGAATGCCGTTTTTTTGGGCAGCTGGGGGGTGTGGGGGGAGGTAGCTTTTCATGGACCAAAAGGAATAGCAACCCGAAATAATCTGAAAGCAATGCTGTAAATGGCAATAAACATGGGGATTTGGGCCGGGTCAATTTATCAACCAACAAGCATATGCAATATATGTCTTGTACAATTCTTGCACTTTATCCGAATGGAAGCCACAATGGGACAGATGTTTGGTGAGCACGCTGAAGTTTTGAGGTTCGGTTGGATGGCTCGCAAGCGCGCAAGTGGATGGGGTGGTTCATTCTTAGGTTTCAGAGCTCGGTATTTTACTTAGTAAGATAGCATACACTTAGACCGAGTTGATCCGAGAAGAAGATCATATTCAAATAGTGCGGCCCCTAAACTATAGCTACAGTAAGTTGGTGGACATAACTCCGAGAACTATTATTTATCATACTTATAACATCTTATAACTATAGTTATTGGGGCTTATAAAACAGACAACATAACTGGGGGCCCCACATTGTATGTCTTTGTGATCAGTTGGAATCACGTGAAGCTAGCAGGCGGATTCACCCCCCATGATGCTGCATAAAGATCTAAGTACAGATTGGATGTGCATAGGCATTATATTCAATATTATTTAACTGTAGGCACCACATGTGTTTGCAATCTCTATCTACATATCACATCATTCTATATCTACCTCTAGTGTGACATAATTACACACGTGTATGTATGTAAATATATATATATATATTTATATAACTATATGCACATTATAACACATACACATATTTGTACATTGGTTCATGCATTATAGGTTCATGCATTATATTGTTCATGCACGCACACCGCAAAGAACAAGGCTGGTGGTGAACCCGGCCGCACGGCTGGACATCAACGCGGTGGCGGCGCACCCCTGGTTGAGATAACAGAGGTGCTGGGACATATTGGAGCCGTGGAAAATGGGGAACTTCACCGGGAAAAATGGTGGATTCATGTGGATTCATGGGATATAATTCTGTTTTATGGATGGAGATACTCTGATAATTTATGATATACGTGTGATTTTGGTGCATTGATATATTTGCATGCATATTTGTATACATCATAATTCGATCTCCGACTCCGTAATAAAGCAATGATGATTTAGCCACCAAACGTGCAGGCAAATGAGGACTTAACATGAACTACTTGGCAACGTGGACTAATCCTATTCTCCGTTCATCTTATTCACTTCCCAGAAACAATAATTAGTTTAGTCAGTAGGAGATGAGCCCACACATTTAGCACCATAAAATGGGGGTGTTGAATATCAAGGGGATGCGATCAAGATGTACTGATGGGATACACTTGTGATTTTAGCGTGGGGAACCCAATGAGAATAGGGATGATTTTGGGACATTTGGGGATTTAGAACGTTTCAAACAGCAAACTATGGGGGTCTGGTCTATATATATATATCAACCCCCTAGTTGCCGTTTTTCTGAATGTAAATGGATATTATGTGATATTGATATATCATGATTTCACCATCAAAGAAAACCTCCATAAATCCCATTTTACCGGACATAGGTTGTAAAAACTATCCCCAAGTGAGTTGCTGCATTGCCCTGTACCTATAGAGCAACATGGAACAAACAATCTTTCAGTTGGCTTGAGACTTGTATGGAAACACCAATGCATTTCAAGCATAAAGTACCGTGCCTTGCAATGACCAACAAATTGATTAGCTTGATATGCTTTGACACAATATGATTATATATATATATATACAGTATATATTATATAATGAATGCAATTATTTACCACTTGCTTTGATGATATGATGTACTTGGATATGATTTGATATACAATGTTTACATATATGTACTACATATATTTACATTATTTACTATGTGGTAATCAGACATGGCTGGCCCGGAAAACCATCAAACTAAATGAGGGTTCCATGCCAGGAAGCCTTTGCCGCTTGCGGCGTCGTGTGAGAGTTAACAGTTGGGGCCTAGAGCGGCGGTGGACCCAACACATTCGGAATAGTTTGACATCTGCATCAGCACTTTGTACTTCATGATGTGTTTGTGTGATGTGACTTCAAGATGTATCAACCTGTGGTGAGTGCTCTAGCACCAGCGAATTTTGGTGCTGGCCACTGAACGCACTGGCCTTGTCAGCGATGAAAGCTTGAAAAGCGTCGCTGGTGTGTTTGAAAATTCAGAAAGTTTTCCCTCGAAGCTCGCGCTTTTGCGCCGGGGAAGCCCGGCCAGAATTTTCCTGGCTGGCCGCTTTAAGCACTTGGAGAATGACGATTCCTGGCACCTCAGTCCACTTCCATACCTCCAACACTTCTCACACCCTGCAATCATGAAAATCTCGACGAGGCGAGCTTGGAAGATGATATTAAATATTGTTGGATACAGGCTATAATACGATATAGTTATATATAGTTATATATAATTATTATATTGTATAATCACTTCTTTGGGGTTCCACCTTTGTTTCATTGGAGGACATAAGTACTATACCCATTCCAGATGCAACTGAATGATGAGCCCCTCCAGAGTGCTGTTTTCAAGGCCAGGCTGGAGTGCATGGCATCCGAAGCTACCGGTTTTCGGATGCAACCTATACCCATCAACGCGCCTCTAATTTTCTATGAAAAAGATAGCTGAGATTCCAAGGGTTGGGAAATCATGTCCTGTTTTGGGAAATTTTCACATCACCTTTGGTGGTTGGAGATTCTCTTTCAAATCTCGGGGTCATGTTTAGTTGGGACATTTCACCACCCCTCAACATCCCCCAGGTGTTTGTGTCCCAGTTGCAGATCAAAAGGGGATTCCAGTGGACCCATTGGATCAGCATCTTCGCTTGGAGGGTGTGGATGCACCATGAAGAGCATAATTCACTACTGACATATTGCAGTCAACACCTGGCCGTCCACTGACACACTTGCAACTCACGTGGCCTTGACTTTGGGAGTGATTTGACCAAGGACACTGATACCTTTCAGCACCTCTACTTGGGTGTTGGCGCGCTGGGCTTGTCATTGATTTTCCATCCGAACTTGCTCCTCGGCATGGTTCTAACTGCGGGGACGATTCCTCGGGAGTGGAGACGCACCAAACTAACCTAGACTGCTTAAGCCTAGACTTGTTTGCAGTATTTTCATAATATTGTCCATAGCAAGATCAGATCTGGTTTTGTTTTATTTTGTGGGTCAATCTTGGCCAGAACTATTGATGCATTTGGACAGCTTGTAGATCGATCTGTATGTATGGCTGTAGATCAAACGGTTTTTTGCAACCTCCGAATCGGAAGAGATTCATGTAATATCTAAATGACGTGCTGATGCTGGGATGCTGGGTAGCTGGCAGCAAACTCCAATGACTTTCCGGATCCCCGATCCCTTTGGTTATTTGACGTATAACATAGCCTATAAAAAAAGGACCCTTTACAAATGATTTATGATGAGTTTCTTCTTAAGAATATGATTTTCCCAGTTCGCAACCACAAGAAAAAAATCCTGGGTAAATCCATTTGTTTAATAGTTTTTTTTTTGTGGCATTTTATCAATTTTGTCCCTGATGTTTTGCAATTCCAAACCATATCAACGCACCATCGGATGGCGCTGATAGGAATGGCTTTCTGCCCTCGGACATCGGATGGGCCTTCGCCCTCTACCTGGAAGCTCGGCGAGATTGGCCATGCTTCGCCTAGGGGATCACCTGTACAGGTTGTTCTTTTATAGCTAATGCAATTCCCGACATTGTGTAGCCCATTTATAGCTAATATTATAACTATCTTCGATCATGGCTATAAGAGTTATATATATATATATATAATATGTATATACAAGTAATTTCATGGATATATTTATATATATACATGCATAATGACTCATTATCAATTGGGTTTGTCTGACAATGCTGGAGGAAAATCGATACAAAAATCCAGGGTTTTTGAGTTGATCATGATTTTCTCTGTCAAACTTGCCGCTTTATGGGTACTGTATCCATCGTTTTCAGAGACATCTATGGATAGTGAAGGTTGTGGCATTTAGATCAAATTATGCAAATCCATTTAATATCAAATTGTGTTGGTCCTGGTGGTGCTTTGCAATGTGAGCTAGGGCCAGGGGAATATCCCAAGGTTTGATATCCTTTGTCTCGCTGGGCTGTTTTGCGTGTGACTGTCACCGCCCTGATTTACCGCTGATTTGCAGCTAAAAGGAGATAAAGGAGACCTTTGTTCCAAGGAGAAGTGCTTTACACGATTGACATTGAAAAAGGGAACAACTACTGGTATGGCCACATGTCCTAGCAGCAAAGGGGAAGATGACTTCCACACCAACGGGAAGCGGCCAAAGGAATCAGTGGCCGTGTTGTGCCAGCTCTATATGTTCATGAAGGAGGGACGTGCTCAAGAGTGCCTTGGCAGCACCCAGATTTCGGTATATATTATATAACATGTGTCAGTAGTTTTTCATTTGTTCTTCCGGGGCACTCCACCTGAAATGAACATGGAAATGAATTTGCTCACCTTTGGCTGATGTTCCTATCGAACATACGGCATTTCCGCCAGGTGCTGGTTGTTTGAAACAAGGAATACCTGCAGAGGATTTTCATGGGGTTAGTTACCTTCCAGCCTAACCAACCTGCTAATCTTAGGCTTTTACTATTTTTCCCTTAGAGTATCCTCTAGCTGAGTGACAAAAATCAATGCCCTCTACCTTTGCTGCAGGTTCACATCGCACTTCCTGGCCGCTCAGGCGGAAACAGCAAACGGCGCAAGTGCAGTGCGTTGCTGTAAGTGGCTTCAAAGCTCTGCTAGAGTTGGCCCTATCTCTGAAGTATGACCACATATGATCACAATTCAGACAATCAAAATACATCAATCAAACTTTAAAACTAGGAGTGGTGGTCCACCGCCATGTTGCTGGGATGCACGAGTACTGCTTTCCCCGTCAGCTGCTCATTTCGCTGAGTGCTTGGCGCAGGCGATGGCCAAAGTGATGTCCTTCATTTTTTGGGCCTCGTCATTCAGCGAATTGTCGGATCCCAATCACCACATCAAGGCGGGGACGTGCGTGGGCTCCTTCCCGGTGGGGAACGCGGAACATGGAGCTGGCTGGGGAGGGTAAAATCGCTTGGGAATTGCTGGTGAAGTTGGATGAGCATGTCTTTCTGTTGCATTGCATGACTGGGCCATGAGATCAGAAAAGCTAACAAGCAAACAGGCACACGTACACAAACATGATCAAACAGGTTTGTTCTTATGTACATGCAAAGATATGCAAACAATGTAGGCATTCCGAGGGTGAAACAGATCTTTGGTTTGGTGGCGTCATTATTTTGGGCTTAGTAAGTGGCTCCACTGCTTCCTGGCCATATTCGAAGGCCTTTGTGGGCAATTGGGTGGTGTGCGCGCAGCTGATTCAGCTACTGATCATGGGGGACTGGGCTGGGGGAACCGGGCTTGGGGTGTCAGGGGTGCTCTAGGGAGGTCGTCATTCGTGCCCCAGTCTTTTGGTCTTGTTGATGATTTTATGGGGGATTCAGTATCATGACCACGAATGACGTGATATGTGATAACGTTGTTGTGCCACGACCTGCAAGAGGCCAAGGAAAGCCTAAGCAGCCATCCCAGACTCAGACAATGTCCGATAATCAATCTTGTGGTTTGTTTTTCAGTTTCTCATATTTTCTCCAAACATTGAAGTTATTATCTAGTTATTCTGCATCCTACTCGTGGCGAAAATATGATGCCTCACCTCTCAGAGGATCACTCTGCCTGCAAAAAGCCATTCCCTGAGCTCCAAACAAACTCATACTGATGTACTGTATCTATAGTATCTGTACGGACTAGTGACTAGTATGGACTATTATTTCTTACTATTCTTTCTGTAATGATAATTGTACATGTCTATATAATCATTGACCACCAGAGATGAACAAGTTCGAACATATTACTGGGCCTTGCCCCATGAGTTTTGAAAGTTAATCTCCAACAGCTCTAGGACTTCATCTACCACTACATGCGTTGCATTCAGAAAGGCCTGGCCTGGCCTGGGGGCGAAGGGGCTGAATCCCCTTGAGTTCCAGGAGCTCACTGGATACCCAATTTAAGTGACTTAGCTATGCATCCTAGGCCATCATGGTGTATGACCTATACCCAAGAAAAAAACTATAACTGGTGGTATTATATATCTACAACTAGGTGAGCCCCATGATTATGAAGCTTACACACGTCCCGGAATCGGTTGATGGGAAAATCTGCAGGAAACCTCTACATTCGGTGGGAACAACCGTAGATTTTCCTGTAACCAATCAAGTGATTACTCCTCTAGTTTGCACGTCCAAGTGTCGCCACTGCGGCAGGCATTCCTGTTTCGCAGCTGTTAGTCTCTGATAATGTCTGAGGGACATTGTCCTGCCACAGGCTGAATCTGTTTCAGAGTTCAGTGGAAGTATGAGGAATTGGACATACTAGTAGATGGACATCACAACAAGCAGATAAATCGGTCTGTCTAATCCTCTCCCCCCAATATCAAATACCGTGGATTTAAGGGTGGTATTGAATGAACTGGAAGTGATTCCATGGAATGTTCAGAACTTTGCACAATTTGTTCTGAAATGGTCCTGAGATTCGCTTGTCTTACACGTGGCTCCATGAGTTCCTTGAACTCTATAAATGAGTGAAGACTGGTGAATACTTTTGTTTAATGTACGAACGACTTGGAGGCAATGCTGTCCTTGATGTGGCTTGTGGCAGAACATAGTTTGCTGCGTGAATGCTCAGATAGCTGCTCCTCAGTAGCTACCAAGAAGAATGGCAACACCCAAGCCACTGGGGGTTGTATTACCCAATTCTACTCAGTATATATCAACAATGATCAACATACATTGGGGATGATCATAGTCCATCAGCTGGGAATCCATATCAACATATATCAACCACTATGAAGGGATGATCAAGCGTACAGAATATTTTTGCCACAGATGAAGGTTGGGCTGACGCTTCCTCAGCAGTATCCCAGCTGGACTCCTGGGCGGCCACCAGCTTGACGGCTGGCCGTACCGGGGCGCAGGTAGACGACCTACTGTAGAAGGAGAGCATGTGGCAATTGATGTGCTGTTTGTTTCTCTGTTGGTCTTTTCCTTGGATTTTGTTGGCCCTATCTGTATACACATTCCGAACTTGATGATGTGTTGACACGTTGAAAGCAAAGGGTTTGGGCAGAATTGGTCTGACTGAAAGCATAGCAACACCTCCGAGACATAGAATTTCAGCCCGTGATCCATTGAAAAGTACCTTTTCATGCTGGATTTGAAAGTTGGTACTGAAGGTTCAGGTCAATTTTCCAATCAAGAATGTTGCAAGTTTTATCAGTCATCAGTACATGTAAACAGATCTAGGCCAAGATGGTTGAACTTCCTAAGTAGTCAAGCTCGGAGTCCTCAATATGATTTGTAATGTGCCACTCAGTTTATCCTAGCCACAGGTTCACACGAGGTACAATGCCCCGCATGGCCCGTGAGTTTTCGAGTTAGCTATTTGGGATCAGTGTTGACCTTTCAGATACCATGGATAAGGATGGCCAAGATGACACACACACACACACAAAGACGTAAACCGGGTTTGTCCCAAAATATGGTGCCGCAAACCTGAACGGTCCTTTTCATGAATGGCACATGTGGGATGTTTCTAAATGTTTCTAGACAAGCCAAAATTGAGATTGACGTCAGAGAGCTGTGCAAAAGGAATATTGGGAAGGCCGAAAACGGCCATCAGGCTTAGGGGGTTAGGATATGTTGGTGGGCATCCCAAATGTTTGCTGATGAATTGGTCCATGACTGCTCTCCATCCAAGTTCTCACTCTGTGACCATGCCATGCTGCTATGAATTCCCGGGAGGAATTGATGTTCAGCAATTTGACAAGACGGACTTTGAAGATCTCAGACCTGTACTACGAGATCTGTGAGGATTTGCATCATCAACCCTCCAAAAGATGTGTGATTGTGTTTTTTTTTCCTTGCTTCCTCTATCCTTCAAACCCGGGATGCAAGTGGCACGTGGCAAAAATAGCGTCACCAACAAAGCGGTCCGCACAAAGTTTTTGTCAGATCGGCACGCGAAGAAAAGGTGTTTGAAGATGATGATCACATGGTCGGTTCATGCGGGGAATGGCGATCAATGGGCGCTTGGGTCCATATTGACATCCCCTATTTCATCGACTCTATAGGCATTGTCGGCTTGCAGGCACCCAAACCTGGTTCCATGTCTCAGAGTTCTCAGACACCTACTCAAGTCTCCATTTGACTAGAGTTTTACCTGTCCTTTCTGCATCATTTCATCGAACATCTCAATTTCCCTGCAGGATTCATGCATCATTTCGCTCCCAGAGCATCTTGCACCTGATTTTTTTACACATGTTCAAGACGCCACTGAGGTTGTTTTCTGCCAGCAAGGATGCCTTGCGGATTTGGTCTGTGAAGTCAGCGACTGTCAGCTGGAAAACCCAGGGTGAAACCACTAGCGAGTCTTTGTGACAGTGAACGTGCCAGCTTCCTGAGAACAAACTGAGGAAACTGATCCTGACATATACCCTCTGGTAATCAAACGTGGCAATTGGAAATCCCCTATAAATGGAGGTTTTAATGGGAAAATCACCTATAAATAGTGGATCTTCCATTGCCATGTTTGATTACCAGAGGGTACTGACAGTTTGGGAATATTTTGAATTGTTCCATGCCAGCCTTATTCTTACCGCTTGATGAACCCTAAGAAGCCACTTTTCCATCCTCAGAATGGTAGACGGTAAACCGAGGCTCCTGGGGACGAAGCATTGGATGCATTCCAGTGATCAATGAGCAGGGAATCCCAAACCAGTTGTTTTGGTCATGGTCGTGGGATGACACGAATATGATTGGTGTGGCAGGAAAATGGGCATGTTGCTGGGATTTGTGTGACTGACATGCTGCGACATTTGAGACTTTTCTTTTTACTTTTATATAATATATAGTACAAATCAGTGCTCAATGGCTTCCTTTTGCAACTTCTGAGCAGCAGACTGGTGGGACAGGCCCAAGTCCGAGACTGGTTGAGCCACAATCGATCCAACAAGTGATCCAATACCAAACGCAGATTTCTGGCGGGGGTTAAGTGGATTGATCGATTCTCAATCCTCCTTTGGTATCCCCTTTAAAAATTCAACTCTTTGATGGACAATTTGATGAAAAAACAATAGAATCCAATGTTGCACCAGGTTGAAGAATTAGAATTCGATATTCCAAGGCAATCCTTTCTAATTTAATGGACGATTCCACTAGATTCCAAGTTGAACCAGGTTAAACGGTTCAACAACCATATTTGATGGCTGACACCCCCATGAAATTCCACTAACATCACCACAAAAACTCCCCATTGAACTCCCCAAGGAAGTCCCCACACCAGGTGCACGGCGGTGGTTTGGGCAGCTTCCTCCAGGGAACTCGTTTGTGGCTTCGCCACTGGCTCCTGCGTCGCTGGGAAGCCCTGGCTCCATGGCGGCTGGTGAAGGAAATCCGTGGCAACCCCTTGGGTGGATGGTTGCCCTCTGGTAAACTTACATAGCTATGGAAAATCACCATGTTAATAGATTATGTCAATAGGTGGTTCAGTAAGTCATATTAAGTCATTGAACTTCAAAGGCCACTTTCCATAGCCATGGCTATGTTGGTTTACTGGAGGTTACGACATGGTCAAGTGATAATACCCAAATATGAAGAATGTCATGATGACATCAAGTCATTGATGGGATGACCATGGGCACATGTGCTAGTAACAATGGTTATCAATGGTAAGTAAGCCATGATATCGATGGGACAGAAAGATCATAGTTTCACAGCAAGTCAGGACAATGTTTGATGGCTATAATGCTGGAAATATGGAAGTAGTTAAGTATTGGTGAAGGAATATCGTCCCCATTGGCCATATTTTTTGCAGATTGGTGAGGGGAATATATCACCCAAATGCTTGAAATAATGGTTTTATATAATGGTGATACAACCAACAGCAATATTGATTTGAGCAACAAAAAAGAGGTGTTTGTTTGCATGTACTGATGTGACGCCTGATGTTGGCATTTGCCCTTTGTATCGCTTTTGAATCTAGAATAATTTGTCATGTCTCGGGTATGGTCACTTCAGTCCTTGCAAGGATGACGTTTGGAATTTCTGGGAACACACATGCTGCATGTTCGTAGACTTGAGTCGGTTTGAGCATAGTTAGTTATTCAACACAGAAGGAACCTTTGGACCCCTCAACAATGCTATGTTTTCCCGTGTTTTGTTGCTTTTACTCTAGTTGCAACTTGCAACTTTCGGGAAGAAGTAGCCAAACAAACCTGCTCAAGCACTGCAGGCCTTCGTCTTGGATGGTGTGGCTGGGGCAACCTATGCCTGGCAAGCTCATGAGGACTGCATCGCACTTGAATACTTTGGTTGTTGGGCAGAAGGAAATTGTGGTTCTTGGCTGGCAGGTATCCTTTGGAAATCTAACCTGGCGCGACAGCCTCTGCAATTGAGAAGAGAAAGACACACGTTCAGTTGTATGATGACATGGGGAATGTTCCGTTGCCAGCCTAGATTGCTAGAGTGTAACACCTGCGCCCAGTTTATCCCGCTGAAAAAAGTGGCGTGCTGTCACGGCTATTCCCCAAGTTCAAAGCCTGAATCAGCACACAGTGTAATACTGCACACTGCATACACGTATTGTATCTCATTTTATGTAGTTTCAGAGCTTGATATATGCACACATGGTAGGGCAATATAGGGATCACATCCCCCACTTGGGCTTGACCACATGATCACCACAAAGCGCTTACATCCCTCCCGGACTCGGTTGATATAAGGATAGAAGTGGATATAACACGGAAAGTCTTGATATGGCTTGGTGTTCACATCAAAAAAAGCATTGGTTGACCAGATATCTGCACCCGAATAGAGATGAAAATCATAGGTGTTGAGACTCGGAACTCTCTCCAAAACATATGATTATAGATATATGTAGACAGATACAGACGGAAAATGATAGATGTTGAAAATTGTTGAAAGTAGTCAAAACATGTCAAAACTCATCCCATTTGCTTCCTAAAAACATGTAAAGAAAATGCTTTTAACATGTAAAACATGTTAAAACCCATGGTTTTTCTCATTTCCCGCAGCGGTCAGGACGAAGTGACGCACATGTACTGGGACGATGCCAAGCGACGGCTCTTCACCAGCTCCAAGGTGCGGGGTCCGTGGGGGTCAAGGACTGGCGTTCTGGTTACCTGGAGGTGCAAGAGTGAGGGGTTGATTTTTATGGCTATAACTATGGTAATAACTATGGTAATGACTAATGTCATATTAAGCCTACAATCAGGATAACTAGCTAAAATCGGAACTAAGTGGATCTATAACCATGTGCTTGGTGGGGTGGGACTAATGGGTACAAGTATGGGATTTTAAGCTCCGTAAGTTGCAATATAGTCCCTACTATGGCCATGTGTATATATATATATATATGTGTGTGTGTGTGTGTGTACACTTGCAACTGGAACTGCACCACCAAGTAAGGTGATACTAATAAATGATCACGTTTTATTTGAAAATAATGCCGTATATATATATATATATACATATATGCACGCACTATTCAATCTCATTTATATATATATATATATATAAATACATACCTATTTCAACTTGATAACCGAGAGTTGAAATAGTCAATTGGCATCTATATGTATGCAATCAACTCGAAACAATCAGCTATACAATGTAACAGAACATAGAAATGATGTTGATTGATATCAGTATAGCGCGCGCAAGATAGTGATAACATGTGATAATACACTTTTCTGCCTTTTGGTGGTTACAGTACTTTATTTACGCGGGATGTGTCAAACCTATTTATTACTATGGAAAACCCAATGATGAATTGTCCCAATTTCACCAGAAATGAATGGGTATTCACCAGAAACCGCTGTACTATGAGAGAAATTGATATATAGCAACCCAAACGACATAGAAGAGTAAAATTCGACGCTAAACTACTGATACATGTTTTTCACACGTTTATTTGAATGGTATATGATATAGAGTGACTATATATATATAGATATATTGATATAGCTACATGTTTAAGCACGTGATGAGCCAGATGTTGTTTATCCGTAGGGATGCGCATACCAAACATGCAACAGATTGTTGTTCACAAAAATGGTGATACATAGGAATATTTACATATACATGTATACAACATTAGCATATACTTTTGCATGCACTGAAGGTTGGCAATGACACAGGTAAACCTTGTTGAATGCTAGACTGATGGGTTGGTTATATTTGGAGCAGCTGTAGATGCGGGAAAATACATAGATATGACTATGATACCACTCTAGAACTTAATTGTTGGGACATGTTTGCAGGAAACATCTACGTATGATAGTCAAACCCATTTGTTTTCGCAATAGAAATGCGACCTTCGATGAATCCAAAAATGTGTCGGGTTTAAAAGATACAATCAAAATATCACAACACATCATAACATATTACAAAATATCAAAAAAGATCATAATATCGCAAAATATCATATTATACCAAAACATGACATGAACTATCATAAAGCATTTCAAGATTACAAACCCTGAGTATCCCTGAGTCTTCTATTTGAAAGTTACTGAATGTGGAAGGAAAGGGGTCTACCGACACAAGGGGGAACTGCCGAAACAGTTCTTGGTGCCATGCTCAAAAGTTGGGTAGGTTACCCATGATTTGGGAATGTTCATCAATCCATTTAAATTTATATATTTATATGGTTAATATCTGTACTCATCATAAGGACTCACATGTTTGGGATATGTTCGAATGGATGACCATACCCCATACTCTATATCAGCATATTATATATAGATATAGAGGCAACGACGGTATGTCCATACTTCTCGCAACTTCTTCTTCCAATGCATTTCCGATGAGTGAAACAACCTTGCAACGGAAAAGTCTGGAAAATCCAAGATAACCCGAACACGTACAGAGAGTTTCAGATAAGGCTACTCTCTATCCTCGGAATTTGGTGGATTCTCAAGGGACGTGTAGGATACGTTGGGGTTCCGTTGGATGGAAACGTGGGAGCCAGGCATTGGATGCACCGTATCATGTTGATCACCCCATCTTTTTCCAGGGGCCATGGGGGAGACGGTCTGCGGAGAGTACATCAGTGAGAACCATGGAACCCCCTGGAGAACAAAACACCGTTTTTGAATGCCAAACGTTTTAAGATTTTAAACACCAACATGCTTGGCATTAGAAATGGTGTATGTCGCCTCGACAAATTCAACAGAGCCGAGAGTTTCACAAAAACGTCTCGCCTTCATCCTTCGGCAGGATCTTCTTGATGGGACTTCAACAGTAAACAAATCCAAAAACAACTTGATCCCAGAATTCAAAAACCATTGCATTCATGGGGGGTTCAACCAACTCCAGAGGTGATCTTTTCATACCAAGGGTTTATTCACATTAAATAGTAACCATCCAATGAACTAACATAGCTATGGATACTGACTCATTTGTACTGATTTGCCATGATTTACCTATTACATCCTATTACAAAAGGTGCCTTTTCCATAGCTACGCTAGTTGACCACAGGGTATCCAGTACTGTGGGGGTGACCTTTGGGGCTGACCGAACCAGGACAAGAAGTTGCGTGTGTGGCACTTCCCGGCGGTGGGGCGTGACTTCAATCCGGTGGCCTCCGCCGTCATTAGTGTTTCGGACAATCGAAATGGAGGGAAAGGGTGGGCAAATAGCCAGTTTGTTTGATAGATGTGGGGAAAGAATCTATACATCGGGAAACTACGTGAATTTATTAGCTTTAATGTTTTTAACCTTTCTAGACATACTTGGTATGTTGAGTTCGTCCAAAAATGCGGGTGAAATCCCCCTATATGGCAATTTGAACGGTGAAAATGACCATATTCCGTAGGATGTCCTATCTTCAGACAAAGGCACAAAGTCATCCGACCCTCGTAAACATCACTGATAGAAAGTGGTCAAGCAAGGCCAACATCCTCACCACCAGTTTGTTTATATCATTTTGGTGATAGTTTATATTTCAGCCAGGTGTGATGGGGTTTGAGCATTGAGGCAAACCAATGGGGGCAACCATTGTGTGGCTGGTAGGAATCAAACGTTTCTTGGTTCCCATAGAAATTGGCGGCAAAAGTTGAGGAATATGTCATGAATATGTTCGTTTGAACAATACAACCAGATGTACTTCTCAACGGCACGTACGCCTGAAGGAATGTGAATGAGATGCGTCATTCGTATTCATGTAACACAATTTATCAACATCATCAACCCAATAAATCATGAACACATCTTGGCCACCTTTTTTGGGGGTATGATTTTGAATGCCCCTCCGAACCATGAACAATGAAAACACTGGTGTGGCGAATCAGCCATCCCCAGGTTTACCCGAAATGTGTGGTGCAAACCATCTCCAAGTTTAGGTTTCTGTGATGGGGTTATTCCCAGGCTATCGATGTTCTCCCAATTCATGGCTTGCAAGCCTCAATTGATGCTGGTCAAATCCTCGTCGATGGTAGAAACCTCCATCACAAATCGTCATTATTGAGATACATTGAGATGTACAAAATTTTATGTATATATATATATACAATTACATATATATATATATATATATTATATGTATATTATATGTATATACATATGCATAAATGCATACGTTATTCTATATTATTTAGTAAATTTTACCACTCCTTAGATGCCTTCATTCGGTGGATCTTTGGCACGTCCACATTAGGTTCGGCTCCACAGCTCACTGCTCCACGCAGGGGAGCCGAACCCGAGATGATGGGGTCAAGGGTGGTGGGCTGGATGTGTATGGTGCAATGCTTCAAATACCTTCCAATACTGCGATGCTGGTAGAATAGGGGTGGGTTGTTTGGTAGATTTTTTTGTGGATGGTTCACCACCTGGTGGTGGGAAACAGGCGGAAACAATCCATAAAAGAAAGATAACAACAAAACGTAAGTCCATTTTGCCTTCAAGATGCTGGCGCTAAGCGTCAATGATGTTTTCCTGTTGCATGGCTGATTACTTGAGCCGTTTTTGATGTTTGTGCGGTTTGTTTGGCCAATTTCGCTCCATGTCTTATGTCTATATGGCAGTCCGCGGCAGTGATCTTCATTGGCACAGTTCAACAGTTCAAAGTAAGCAAGGGGCAAACATGTCAGAATCATTTTTTGGATCTTGGTCGGTGTGTTGGTTTCCCCCATCCTGAACATGCGGGGGGGGGGGGGCAGGGCGGGCAACAAATCACAGGAAACGCGGCCAGCATGGCGGAAACCCGTGGCAGGCTCAGATTTGGGTGTGAGGTTGGACAAGGTTTCACCACGACGATTTGAAGCAGGGTTGAAAACAGGTTGATGGATGTTGATAGTTTATCATTGAATGCAGAGAAATGATCATGTTGTGATTTCACCTTTGTTTTTAATGTGTCGTCCATTCTCAAGACCGGCATTCTTGTGACTGCCATGGACACATTTTTTTGATTTTTTTTGGGGGTTGGGAGGTGCTTTAACCAAGGTCGACCAGCGACAGGTTCAGGGCCGGGAGCAACAAGACAGGCCTGTGGGACATTGCAAGCGCACTCGTTGAACAGACGCGAAAACTATCCTGTGCCACTCTCAAGATTGAAATGGGTTTGTCAAAAAACTGGCAGCACCTATGAATGGGGAAAATGATGATTAAATATGGCTATGAGTCAAAACCTAGGGACCCCTAGGTACCCTGAAATAGCTCCCAATTGGATGTTTATTCCAAATATGACAATAGGTTTTGGCCCATCTCCATATCAGATTTTCGGGTACCCCCAATTGTTTTCAGACAAACCAATTCAATCCAATTCAAATGAAACCCTCAATCCAAGAAGTATTTTTGGTGAAAGTGCAGTCAGGCAGAGCAATTGGTCGGTTTTGAGTCTTTTGTTTTATATTTCGATGCAGACTCGGATGAACAATGAAGTGCAAGAGGGACCCAACATTTTGGAGTTCTTTTGTTGGCTTCGTTGTCATGGCTCGTGGTTTCAAATAATTAGGTGGTTTAATCCAGTGGGTTATCATCATTTTCCCTGTCAAAATTGCCATTTGGATCCATTTGGGGGTGTAACCATGTATGCCCCATTTTTGGACGGACCTGAAACTACCATATTGCTGAGGATATGTGATATAGTATATATATATATAAAATATACCATTCTAACCCCATAAAATGGTTGGTAGATTCCCATCAAGAATTATATCCAATAGAAAATTCATTATATATCCATAATTATCTCTGACATCAAGTTGCAAAGGTTATAAACCATCATTTCTCCCATTATCCAGTAATTACATGTATACACACACACACATTCAGGTTCCATTTATTATCATTTTGGCCAGACAGAAGGGAAGGGCATCCACCAGTCCTGCCTAGACCAGGTGGCCACAGGTTATCCTGACGTTTCTGCAGCACAGCCGTCCAAAGGCGGGAAAGGCACAGCACAATGAGACTAGACCAATTTGGGGTTTCCAATCCATGGAGGTACCCCCAAATCATCTATTTAGATGGGATTTTCCATTCTAAACTATCCAGCTATTGGGGTACCTCCATGGATTGGAAACCTCCATTTCTCGGTAAGATTGGTCCATATATGGTCTTTAGGAGCGGGGTAAAGTCTGTAATTACAGTTAAAGCCTTTTACCAGTGATTCTTATGGTGATGAATGGGTTTATCATTCCATAAATGAGGTTTAACTGACTTATAACCGGTAAAGAACCATAACTCCAGATCTAAACTTTGGGCACGGATCTTGGGAGTGAAACCTGGGGACATCACCAGAGCCCTATCAGGCAAACCCAGGGTTGATTGGCTGGTTTAGCAAAATGCAACTTTCATGTCTAGCCGCATTGTCAGGACAAAATCCAAAGAGCTTTGACCAATTCACATTTAGTTTGTCACAAATTACAGTATGACTTAGGGGTTTGTCCGAGAAATGGGTAGCCAACGGTTTCTTTGCATGTTTCCCACACGCAACTCGCAACGAGGTTCAGGGGAATTGGATGCTGAGTGATGAACCCTTAGTGTTTGGTACTCAAACCTGGCTGTGGAAATCCCAATAATTCACGCACGTCTTATAATTACATGATTATTTATACTTCATGTGTATATGTTTATATACTTGTAGTGGATTGTAGTAGTAGGGGATTTTCCATGTTCCGGTTGATTACCGGAGGGTTTGAAAACAATTGAAGATATGTTGGGTATTGTTGGCTGCATTCCAATATATCCCCTATAAACCGAAGGTTTTATGGGAAACACATCTACAAACGGTGGATTTTCAATCACGCCCTGTTTTGTTTGATTTGCTGGATGGTACATCCCATTGAATCCCATCAACGGCCATTGATATTCTATAGTACCCTTTGGTAAACTGTTACATAACTAGGGAAAATCATAATTTTTAATGGGAAAATCCACTATAAATGGCCATTTTTAATAGCTATGTTAGTTTACCGGAGGGTATCCCCATTAAACCACCATTTTTGTAGTGGTTCAGATGCAGATCTTCAGGGCCAGTGTCACCACAACTCACGGACCAGGACCAGTGCGCGCGGATGAGTCGGATGATGATCTGACCGGCTGGGATAGATGAGAGAAGCCATTCTGAACAGAATGCCCAGATCAGAGTTAGAGGACACTTTGTTCGTCCAGAGGAGTTGTGTGACATTGAAATTTGTGCAGGATATTGCTTCTAATGGGGTACCTGGTATCACCTCTGAATTGCTTTTCGAAAGGCTGTCGCTTTGCAGTGGTGACGCTGTGAAAAATGGTTGCAATCACCCGAGTATTTGATCGCCTGGGCTTTGGGTATATTGTTTGATTGTCATTCTCCATGTTAAAGTATGCTAAAACAGTTGACCCAAAGAAAAGGGTGACATGGCCACTTTGAAGGAGCTTGTGCTGAATTCAACTGAAATCTTGGTGTATGTTGAGAGACTTCCCGAAGTTTCTTTGGTGATTGAATATCTGTGGAATTCACATCCTGCAGCTGTTTCAGTGATCGTGACCTGCGGTGCGATGTCGAAGCCCGGCGTCGTGCGCATTGTGCCAAGGAGTCCCAATTCGGGACACCTTGTGCCCAAAGTCGTGAACATGACCAGCGTTGGAACCCCCGTTCCATCCAATAATGGGATCTCTGGGCAAAGCTTCCCCAGGGTCATCACCAGTCCAAGCTACGTGGTGAACGGTCTGCAGACCAGTGGCTCAGGCCATTTCTTGCACCGTGCACCTGTGGCACCAGTCCGAGTCCCAGCACCTCCGGCGCCGGCACCTGTGGTGTCAGGCCCCCGACATTTGCGCCAACCTTCGGTGACATACACCGTGGTTGGGCCACCCAGGGCTATGCCCACCACAGTGACTGCCAGCACAACACTGACTGCCAGCACAACAGTGACTGCCACCAATGCAGTCGCTGCACCGATGATGGTCACAATGTCTCCAAAAAAGCCGATGTCTTAGTTGGGGAACTTGCAAAAATGAATGGCAGATTCGATCAGTTCAAGGAGGGGTGTTCACATGCACTGTCACATAACAATTAATTTATATTTCGTGTGTTGAATTGTGTGGGTAGTCATCAATGTATGTCTTTGTTATATTATATCCGTGGGTCACAGTTGCTTGGTTATCACGTGCCCAGGTTGCCCCCACCACCAACTGTGGCTCCGGGGCCGCCGGCAGCTGTTGCGGCTGGAAACTCAGCAGCTTCAAACAGCTGGAAAGGTTGGCAAATCTACCCTTTTTGATGGGAATATATGTGCCATGGTCAAGTTACATGGATGATTTTCCCATAAAAAAGCAATGGGTCTATGGTTTGACCATTGCACATATGGGAAAGTCGTCCATGAATTGTCTACACATAGGGAATTTGTCAATGTCCACTCCTCACAATCAATGGGGATACGCCAACCATTTGTGGGAGAAACTGTCACGATGGTGGCATAATGGGAATGATATATATATATATAGATATACATATATAATGACATGGAGGTTCGAGTGATGGAAGCCAATGGGAATGACCAACATTGGGATTTAGAACCTTGTGGGATTACTTGTATTAGGCATCCCCAATTTTTGGACATGCCCATCTCGTATGTCTTGATTTGAAATTGATGTGAACATTCCAAAGTGGCTTGGCGGGCAGTTCCGGCAAACTAAAATCCAGAAGCTCAGCAGAGCCTGAAACTGCAGATGCGTAAAATTGTGTCTCTTACATTCAGAAGTTTCAGAAGTCAGTCGGATATCCACGCGTACAAACACAAGGCTTATTTTAATATTAAACAGACATGATTCGACTTGATTGGACTACAAAGGTCTGGTAGGAATACAAGAACTGGTTCGTGTCCCACGTTGTCGGTTGTTCCCTTTGGGCCAAAGTTTCAGACTGTTTCGCCGAAGACAAGTCCATGCTGTGGTAGTGATCCCAGAATTGGCTAGAGGATGCTAGAGGGTTACAGGCAAGCTCGATATTTTGCTGCAAACCCTGGTTTCAACCGTAAGAAAATCAAAACCGAACAAACCAATTTGCTGAACTTACTGAATCCTGCTGACTAGACTGAGGCACCCGGCTCATCAAAACGCACTTCTCCATTTGCCAACATGGAGTTCAGTTGGACGCCAAGAAGGGTGGAGCAGGTGCTTCAACACTTTCTGGGTTTTATTTTGAGGTGTGACTACCATTTCTACAAAGTTACAAAATGTTACAAAGTTGTTTGGTCTAGGTCTCGTTTGGTGCGATCAGTCTCTGAATTATAATATCAGAACCTGCCACACATCACTTTTACTGGAATCGGAATGACTTGAAACTTCATTGCTTTTGAAACATATTGATGTTCACTCCTTGGTCTTGGAACAGGTTCGGAGAGTTGATCAGGATTGGTTGCCGCTTTTGAGGTCAACTGGCTGAAGAAAAGGCCGGTGTATGGCCATGGATGGCTTTTGGGGGATGGGCTGGGAGACTGAGATTGGCTGCAACCACTTTTCATCCATCTCCAACCAAGATTCACTAAGTGATGTTGATGTGAATGAAAGTGAATGCGGGAAAAAACATACCAGCAAGGTGTTGCTTCCGGAACGTTCAGTTTGCTTCCTTGAACCTCCTGCAAGTCATCCATATTCTTGACGAAGCTGAAATATGAGTTTGTTGTGTCGTGTGGAACAATCATCCCACTGCCAACCTCCTCAACATATTGTTGTCCAAGCAGATACAAGACATCAATTTTCCGGCAATGTCTCAAGTGTTTTCACTTTCTATCCACTGTTTTGGACTATTCAAACCCACGGATCCCCAAGATTTTCCGATCTGCCAGGAGGATGAAAACATGAACTGCCTCCGTGCCTTCTGGCAGGAGGCTTTTTTCACCGTGGCAGTGCGGTGGAGTTGCCAAATTGCCAAGCCGACATTTTCGGACTTCAGGAATAAGCATGGACCGCAAACCAACAACCTATAATGGGAGATGGGAGAATTCAAGAGTTTGCCATGGGGCGATGGCTATAGAAAATGATGTATCTATCGGAAATCAGAAATGGTGATGTTCCATAGCTATCTTATAGTGCACATTACTTGAGGTGATGGGTCAATATGTTCCTGTCAAGAAAAAGAGCCTCAATTCTCCAGGTTCATTTTCGGATAAGCTACGATATCTCAGGCGACAGAACCATATTCCCTTGAAGGGTGTTGAGACTCCAGATCTGCCTCAGATTGTTGATACAGAATCCAAGAATGGCGACATTCAGTGGCAGGCTGATGACATTACCATCCAGGAATCAAACGTGGCTGGGAAAATCCCCCCCCAACAACTAAGTGTAGGTTTTAAGCCATCCTGCACCTGGTAGATGGTTTATCTTACTACTATCCCATTCGTGGTTAGTTCGAGCATCCCGTAGTATCAAAAAGATCGAAACGGATCTTGACACTATTGTAAATCTAAATTTGAGACTCGGATTTTACAAATTTCGGGGGTTGCAACATGTTACAAAATGTTACAACCAGCCAATAGTTGCCAATACTTTCCAATACTTTCCAATCGTCAGTCACCAAGAGGGGCAGGGCCCATCCTGCAGTCAGCTCGCAGGCATTGGCGGAGCCGATGATTTCGACTCTGCTGGCTTCAAGCGAGCACATTGACAAGAACATGGTGCGCTCAGACTGAAATGTTGGGTTTTTTTGGTGCCTGAAAAAATCCTGAAAGCAAAGAGGTTGCTAGAAATATGCTGTAATACAGCTGTTTTTGCTATGATATATTGTATGGGGGCAATGAATATCAAAGAGAAATGGAATTAAAATTTTGACCGGTTGCGCCACACTCAAACGATAGGGTTGTATTTGTTTCTGTGCTGCATGTCTTTATAGCAAGCATGAACAAGAGGAAACAGCATATTTGGTTGACATAAAATTTCATTTTGTCTCCAAGCAGTGCTTCATCTCTTTGACAGAGTTCCTTGCATCACACAGAGATATAGAAGCATGCTGCTCTCTTGAAAACATTGGTGCTTCTAAAGCAAAATATCAAGTCAGTTTTTTAAGGAAAACAGCATGCTTTTCATAAGTCATCATGTTTAAAGGAATGTGGCATTCCTTAAGGAAGTTGTGGCATAGCTCCATGCAACAGTGTCCTACAGAGAGGGCAACATCCCTCTGGTAAAGTGTATCATTACTTTGAAGCAGGGCCCTGAGATGTGCACAGCATTACTTTAAAAACAGTTTTAGAAAGAGTGCATCATGTCTTTCATATATTTTGGAACAAATATGGTACTTCTATGTACTTCTTACATAGCGGTAACACTCCTTTCAGAGAAGGGTAGTATCTCTCTAAGATAAAATTTGACTATACACATTAGTTTTTCACGAGTGTGGCATCCCTTTCAGAAAATACTTGACGACGTCACGAAAAAAAACTTGTGCCATGGTGTTATGCACTCTTCCTTTGAAAAAGAAACTGCATTTACTATATGAAATGAAATATGTTAATTCTTATACATGTATGCACAATATTACTTTCGAAGGTGGCTGGCATTCCTTTGAGAAAGTAGCCTTCAGGACACACAGCAGTCCTTGTGAAAGAGTATGGCATTGTTTAAGTTCCTGTGCTACAAGGAACCCTGTCATATATATATATATGTCTATAGCAATCCCTTTGAAAGAGGGTGATGTTTCGGTAAGAAAGGGCAGTATGCCTCCATGGAATTGTCATTTCAACAAACATTCTTTGATACCATTTCTGTATGTGGTATACTGGGATGAGTTCAAATATCCCTTATTGGCCCTTAGATCATAAAATACAGTAAATAGCAGTGTTTTTGTGACTGTCCATACATGGGGGGAGTGGTTTTTGCTCTAAAACAACGGTTTTGACCACCCTATAGCCATAAAACACTGTAAATGCCAGTGTTTTTTTACAGATTTTTGGAGCCAAAATCACTCCCTCATGAGGGACCGTTCTGATAAACAATGGGGAGCAAGTTGGAGCTACGACATGATGAAGCTAGCACATGTTAGGAATGGATTCTATTAGATGCCATGTGTTTTTTGTTGGCGACAATACAAACTCAGACTCGTGTCTAAGGAGCATGTTGGGGGGAGAGCCAGTGAAAGCTCAGTCACTGACATGGGTCTTGTGGAACAAAGATATATTGTATTTCTTGTTTGACTCTTGGTACAGAACAGTATATTATACAATTGGTTAGTCCCAATGCCCCCATGGAGTAAAGATCAACACGAATGGTCCCGCAAGATTGAGATAGATTGCATGTCCGGAATGCGCTGATTTTCGACACCGACAGCTACGGTATACAAAGGATGTTACAACAAGGTCCAGTGGACTCCTGTGCCATTTAAGTAGTTATGCTTAAAATAGCATGGTTCGTTATAGAGAGTTCTACTGGCTTATAGTAGGGGTTTCCCTATCAACCAACTAGTATAATGAGATGGAATAGGGGTGTTTTGAATGGCCCATTTAAGTGGATCGCATATTGCCATGTGGATCGATCTCCCATCCAGCACTGCGCTGTGCTAGTACTGGGAGAAGCGCCGCATTCAAAATCATCTTCGCCGATTGCTCGAGGCCGGGCGAGTCCTGGGCCAACAGGTTAGTAGGGGATACCAAGAAATCACCATTAAAAAATAGGGAACATGATGATAATCCATTGGAATTTGGGGTACCCTATTTTCGGACAAACCCAGTTCTGAGGATGAGACCTGAGTAACTTCTGCTCCGTTGGTAGCAAAAGGGCGGACGGAAACCTGACAACTTCGAACGTCTTAGAACCAGAGGACATCATATAGATGTACAAACAATGATGATGATGATGATGATGATGATGATGATGATGATGATGATGATGATGATGATGATGATGACGACTCATCATCATCATCATCATCATCACCATCACCATCACCATCACCATCGTCATCATCATCATCATCATCATCATCATCATCATCATCATCATCATCATCAAATTTGGTTGATGATGCCCATTGGCCAATAGTTTCGGGATGGGTGGCTCAACCAGCACCCAGTCATGGATTTGTAGTGGAAGCTCCACTGGCACCAGGAGATCCAAGAACGGCTTGGAATCGAGATGGAGGTCTCCAGGGTGGGGGGGGGCAGGGCAGGAACAAAAATCCCGATCAGATCTATCACTACCCTTCTGTTTACATCAAAACTGCTGGGATTTACATGGGTTATCATGGGTTTATGATCTGTATGGATGTTGATCCCCCTGAATATGACATTGGATAGGTTTTGACCCATCCCCAGATGAGTTCATTTCCAAAGGTGTGGATTGTGTTCTGGTATTGTTCTTCAATATCAGGGATTCTACTGTATGAGGCTTGAGGTGATTTCAGATTTGATATACCGAAATCCGGTCAGAGTTTGATGGTTAAGACGCTTCTGGTTGGTACTGAACGTCAAGCCATCGCAATTCTATTAAGTGGGTGTGTTGGAAAATAGGGGTATGCGAAAGTCCAGCGACTAATCATGATTGTCCCTACTAAACTTATCTAAACTTATAATTTGGGGCTAAGAGGTATATTTCAAATTGGGCCAGGTTTCCTTTCTGGACTCGCTCGCCATGGCTACTTAAAGCCACTTTCTGGCTTGGATAGTCACCTAGATCCCAAGTGGCAGTCTCATGTCTTTCCCATCTGTACTATCTGTACATATCTAAAAACTGGCTGCAGGTGGTCAAGATGTTCAGCCCTTCACATGGCTTACTCCGCAAATTGGCCATGTATATCCGGTATAGCCCGAAAAATCCAGCCAGGACGATCATAACTTTCCCTCCTGACATGGCCACAACTTGGGACCCCACCGTCCCAGGCCACGCCTCAAGACTTGGACGGCTTCTTCAACAAGCTCCTGCAGATGGCAACGAAAGGGTCGGAGATCCCAACAATATCCACAGCCGGGATCCGTTGGTGATTGGGTTGACAGATGGGATACCTATGGGTACCTCAACAACTGGGATGCTAAGTCAGATGTGATCTGCACATGCTCAAAGTATTTGAGATATTTGAGGCATTGTCCACTGTCCCGCTTTGCCCGCCCATTTTTGTGCTATCAACAATACGTTGCGTGTAAAAAAAAATAGATCTACATGTATCCAGCACCGACTTCCGAATACATTGCACAAGAAGGTGGTGTACTTCGAAGCTAGTCAGCAACACCGGTAGCATTGCTCGCCCTTTCAGTGAGGTCCCTGCATGCAGTGGGGAGACTCAGTCTTTCCTTGGATGAGGTACTGGTATTCCAAGAATCACAGAGTATAGGTGGTTCATTTGGGTTTGTCTGAAAATAGGCTACCCCCCAGAATTTGATGTTGTCCCAAAATTCCGCATTTAAATGTGGCATTTTGGGTTTATACACCATTTTCAGACACTTATTTTGCATTTACACATAGTCAACTGGTGAGCCTGCAAGGGTTGCCAGGGAGAGTGGCTGGAGTTCTGTGGTTACCGTTGCAGCGCAAGTCCAGAAATGCAAATGCAACAGCACTATCATCAGGCTGCGTCTTGTGTAAAAGCGAAACCCAGGGGCGTACTTTGCGAACCCAAAGACCCAAAGCAAGCATTTCTCAACCCGTATGTAATTGGCATGTAATTTCTGGTGGAACTGCGGTTGCTTTGCTGATCTCCAAAGATCCAAGGAGTCCACAACGGGAATCCACCCAACAAACATGGCAATGTGGTGAAGCCAAAGCCATCCAAAGCTATCCCCCAATGGCTGTTGGGCCAGGCCCGGGAACTCACGGAGAAGGATTTGAGCAAGCTCTTGGAGGTGCGCCAAAAAAACACACCGTCCTAACATGGGAGGCTGGGATGCAACCAATGGGATATACATAGACTTATAATATATGTATATATATATATATATCATATCTATATAATAGTGGAAATACGATGGGATCAATATGGATGTGTGATGGAAATATCATATCACAGGATATACTTCCATAAGAGGAGTTTGGAGCTGGAGGCTAAAAACTCTACCTAGATGAGCTTAGGATTGCAAGAAAGGGGATATACATCTTATCATTTACAAGGATGTCCCACGTTGATGTAGCATGGATGAGCTCCAGGATCCACCCAAAAACGTCAGAGGAATGGTTCAGTTTTTTTTTTTCCCTGCATTTTGTACTTATTTGCATAAGTTCCCTTTGCAAGGTTTCAGGATGGCAATGAATGGGCTTGAAAAAAGGCTGCCTTGAATGGATCACTCTGTTGGCGACGGCGATTGAAACTGATCAGCCTGCTGTATATATATATATATATATACATACATGGAGACATGGAGATTTCCTAAAATCCCCCAACTCATCAAAAACTAGACCATACTAGACCATTTTATTTTAGTATTGAACCCCATGGTTTTGGAGTTTTGGGGATACCTCATTTAAAGAACCCCCCAAATATTGAATTGTAAAAGTGGTTGAAGCCCAAGATGTTGGTTTGCTGAATTGCGAGTTCTCGATTTCAAATGGAAATGTGCTCTTGTCATTGTCTGCAAGTTTTTATGGCAACGGGAATTCTCCACAGAAACACTATGCCGAAACGGGCCTGGGTCCCAGTGTAAGGGTCCCCTTGGTATCCCAATGACTTAACCCTACAAAATCATCCAGAAAAAGAGTCCACAAATCACTCTCCAGATGTAAAAACCTCCAGAAATAATCCATAGACATCCAATAAAGAAACATGATTTCCCTGAAGAAAACCAAGAAAAAACAAGCTGTCAGGGTATGAACCTTTGGCCCATGGAGCTTGCAGCCGTGGACCGGAACGAGGTGCACCGGAAAAAAACAGGATGGGATTTTCCAGGAAAAAAATGTGGTGGTTTAGTCATCAGAACATGGGGATGTAAGATGTTTTAACCATCAAATATGGTGTTTTTTTTACCTTTTCACTCTTGAAACATGGGTTTCAGTATGGTTTAGTATGGTTTAATGATCTAACAAAGGGGATGCAACAAGACAACATGAGGAATCAAACCACATCATATTGCTTTTTGATGTGAAAACCAGGCCGTTGGGTTTCTTATACATAGCTGCATAGCATGGAAGATGTTGGAAGGTAGTTTCCTGTAATGTGCTAAACACATGCTCAAGCATACGTTACGTTTTAACCAAGTGGCCATGATTCGGCCAGATCTGGTCGGGATTTCATGTTCCCAGGCGTGCAGCCAAGAAGATGGGATTTTGTTTTGAAATTACCCTCAAAAAATGAATTACCCTGTGGTTATTCAACATGGCCATGGAAAATCCCCTATAAATTGAGGTTTTAATGGGAACATCATCCAAAATTAGCAATTTTCCATGGCTATGTTCAATAACCAGAGGGTAACATAAACCATGGAAATTGCCAATGTTTGTTGAAGCTAGTCTTCCAAGCTCCTATTTTGCAGGGTTTATGTTAATTTGCTGGAGGGTAAGAATTTCACTCTCGTTTAGCCAGGAGTGATTCCAAGAAGAGTTGAGATTTGTGCAGAACATCAGAACATTTGAGTTAAGTACACTCCTGTTTGATATCATCTCATATCCATATCCACAGAAAGAAAATGTGATTTGTTTGGAATTATAATCTACAAAGCACCGAAACAAAATCAGAAATCTGAGAAAAGGCCCAGAAAATACAACGTTGTGATTTGACTCATTCCCAATCTACCAATTTTTGCCACAACAGTTGAAGTGACACCACAGAAATCTGGGCCAGGTCCTTGCAGCCTTGCAGGCAACGGCCTCAAATGAGGGTGATCTTGGAATCACGGAGGATTGGGTGTGTCTGAACATGGAGTATACCCGCCAAATCACCACTGAATAGTGGGGAAAAGGATGATAAACCCGGCTGGATTTTTGTTTTTTCGCCATATGAAGGGTTGTCCATCTTGGCATGCTTTTGGAATGAAGACAGACTAAGTGGAATCGCATCATCATGTTCCAAAGCTTTAGGAAGACTTCACTGGCAAGGTGCCCATGTTCATCCCATAATATCCCATCAAAATCATCTCAAATGGTCCAATGTTTTTGTTCCATTTACCCTCTGGTAATCAAACATGGCAATGGAAATCCACTATTTATAGATGATTTTCCCATTAAAACCGCCATTTTTGGGGGATTTCCAATTGCCACGTTTGAGGACACCGGAGGGTACATCATACTGGATACATTGGCACCACAAGGGGCTCAGATCTGTCAGGCTCCATCTGCTGGTACCACGAAGCAGATCCTTCGAAATGAGCGACCAATCAAGACCGGGCCGTCGAGTCTCCAGGGGCAACATGGGGACAGGTCCATTTTGGGACGATGTAGGATGAAGATACGCAGATTCTCACAGGTGTGTGATTTTTGTTGATCATTTCGGCATATATTTCTGTATAGGAATTACTGAAGCACTGTTGGTCATCCCAGATAATCATAGATAGTCCGATATGAACTGATCACAGATGTTGGTGCAGCCTTTCAGAGCCAGGGATGCCTCATTACCAAACGGAGAACATTTTAGGATCTAGTTGCCACCACACGCACTACCCAGCACAAACATTATACCTGACTGCTCTTATGATTTTTGCGAGATTTAGAACATCATACTGAAAATCACCCACTGAAAATAAGCCAATTTGTGGGTCCCCCAGTGACCATCACGTTGAGCCATTGGCACGTTGCAAAATCAGCAGCCCATGTGGCTGCATCGTAGGAATACGCTGACCGCGCATACCTTCCGTGCAGCATTTGAGCAGGTGCTGCGGGGGTCAGCCGTGTAGTGATCCTCAGAAAAGATAGACACGGAAAGGGAAAAGTTGTTCTACCGTTTTCCTTCTGGATACTGCGATATGATCACATGATCAAACAATACGTGATTATCATTGTCGTTGCATGTCGTTGCTTTATACTGTGATTAACTCTGACATTCTATTTGAGCTCTGGCAAAGTGCTGTTGTGCAGCTGTGGCTTAGAATAATTCACTAACAAGATGGTACTGTACACGACATGGACCAATGTTGGGGGTCGGTTGGTACCAAAATTTTGAGCCAGTGTTTCTAGGGGCAGCCCACATGGCCTTCCAGGTACCCTACAATCTTCCAGAGTTTCCCGTACCAGTTGCGGACACCCAGGAGACCAACATGTGTTTGGGAGACCTCCTCAGGCTCAATGGGAACCACAGGTTAGGTACAGCCCAGTTGACACCTGGTGGTGCTTCCGCTTCCCCTGTAGATGGCAAAATCCGGACTTCAAGAGGCGACTTGTGGGAAGCTGGGAACCCCACCGAGGCTCACATGATCGAAAAGGCCTTCCTTGGGTAGCAGCCACAGATGCCGGAACAGTTGGTGCTGTGGCTGCTCCCGAAGAATCAGGGACCTGACATTTTTTAAAAGATGATCTGCGTATGGGTTCAACATTGGTTTCCTCAAAATTGGATGCTTCACGTTGTTTTTTCCTACTTAATACATCTTAATAACATGTCCAGCCTTCGCAGGCTGAGGCGTCTTGAATTTTGATCCATATTAATATTATACCCACACTGAAACACAGAAAGGACTTGAGATGTTTGAAGGTCTTAGCATGTTTGGAGACAATCCCCGCAGATCCTCCACATGGATATTGAGATGATCCTTATTTTAATCTGGATGGTCGTCCCAACCCTGTAACCTCAGCTTCCATTTGGGGGGTTCTGAAGATGGAGACCCGCACACCAAAATGGATGATGTTTACTAGGGAAAGTAATGGTGACAAAAAAAAAGGTCCACCATTTTAAAAGAAATCAACCTATTTTCAGGTCCTCCAGTTGCCAGTGGGATGAAATCCATGTTTGACACAGTATTTTTTTCATCAACTTGGATATGTGATGATATGTGTATATTATATAATACTAGATACATTTCTTGAACTGTTGGTGTTTGTGTCAAAACAGCACTTACTCTTGGATTCCCAGCCTGCCCTTTTTCGCCACGTCCGGCTGGGCTGGGCTGTGGGGTTAGGCCATACACGGAAGCTCAACACCAAGCCGTTGCAGAGGTGCCAATTCTTCGTTGCGGTGCGATGGCACGATGGCGGCTTGAAGCAGATTTTTTTTATAGGTACACGGTACACTATCTACCAAATTGGTAAGTGTCCAGTGTCCACCTTAAACTACCAGAGGGTAACTAGTGGATGCCTGGATGATTATCAGATCCTCAATGGATAATTGGATTATTGGATTATATTATTGGACTGAGAATCGACAATTGGATTATCCAATATCTCAAATCTGTAATTATTGATTATTGCGAACTATTGGACAATTGAGTTACTATGCGTGAATATTTGAATGTCATTGGGTTTGCCTTTGGTAACTTAACATAGTTATATGGAGAATGGCCCATTTAGCTGGGAGGTTTACTCATTTATACATGATTATTCACCTGTGATTGGCTGCTAGACACCTGTTGATAATTACTGGGTTTTACACTACTCATGAACTGGGAATCCCACTCCAAACCAGTTCCCCCATGACTGTTGGCAAAGGATTCCCCAACATATTTCGTAGACCTTCCCAAAAAGATTGCACGACAAATTGCCATCAAAAAATAGTGAGGATAATGTTTCGTATAATAGAAGCTCATAGAACTTTGCTCTCTTCTTAGAGACCCTACTTTTACATTTTTTTACCCTCTGGTAATTGAACATGGCTTTTGAAAGTGGCCATTTAGTTCGTTGATTTACCCACTAAAAATGATGATTTTCCATGGCAAACTGTTAGTTTACCAGAGGATACTCGAGAGAAATCTTCACATTCGGCCCAGCTCTTTGCAGGCCATTGCGACCTGCTGGCGCTATCCACAGACAGGCCAGAAATCAGGGGCGCCAGGGTGTCCAGGACTGGCCCCTCCAATCTCTCCAAAAATGGGTTGCCAAAACAAGAGAAAAGTGAGTCTCAGTAATTTGAAAGTATTTTGGACACACATTTTGCCTTTCTTTATATAGCAGGGGTTGCTATATTTGTAGCTTTGGTTTTTTCAGGTTTGGTGGTCACACCTTTTGCGCGCCACCAGGTGTGGATCGCATCAAGGATTTCTTCTGCACTGGCCTGGTGTCCATTGAGGAGTGCGATGGGGATGAGCCACCCAAGATGGCCAGGGATCAGCACGATGTACCCTCTGGTAATGACTAACAGTTTGCTATTGAAAATGGCCATTGATAGTGGATTTTCCCATTAAAAATGGTGACTTTCCATAGTAAACTGTTAGTTTAACAGAGGGCATTTGATAATGGGATAGTAAACACTGATGTTTGCCCTCTGGTAAACTAACAGTTTGCGACCTGGAAACTCCACCATGCTATTCATGGGGACAATCAACGAACTAAATGGCCATGTTCAATAGCTATATTAGTTTACTGGAGGGTACTGACAATGATCGCTATCCCAACAGAGATCTCTATGATTCCCAATTCTCAGATCAGTGACTTGGCATTAAGTGTTGCCATCTATCCCCATAGTGTAATGATCCCCACAATCAAAGATCATGGGCATCAACTTAATCATCCTCGATACGAAAGGGCCAAGTGTATTTGAGGTTTTTTCCGTTTCTTTTTTTTTACTAGTATCATCACTACACCTACTATTATTGTTTCATATTGTGCCTATTTTTACTAGTGGAACATGTAGCAGTTTCAACTTCGTCAAATCTTGATTTCAGAACAGCTCTTCCATATTTCTCCAGATGTTTTCTGGAATTGTTTCCTTGGTTTTCTCCAAACTTTGGGCTGTGCTGGCCCGCTGGCCTCCAATTTCCAGGAGATTCAGTGTGGTTTACCTCGGCTCATTCCTCGCACCTTGGTGGAGGTGACGGCCCAAGCTGAAGCTGAGGGATGAGAGCTGTGGAGTCAACATCCATAATGTTTCCTTCGATGGTAGAGATGGGATAGTTTGATTTCATGTCAGCCAGGATGCCGTGGCTCTCATCATCCGAAAAGCTGCTCCCCAGTTCACTCAGCAGGCGCAAACTTGCTGATGTTGGTCCACTGGATGTCATCCCACTTGGTACCTCTTGGGAATCCCCGAACCAAATGGAGGTTTATTGCTGGGAAAATCATCTATACTTCAAGCATTTTCAATTGCCATGGTTGATTACCGGAGGGTATTGATCATGACTGACCAACCTTGGTGGATGGGTTGAACTTGATAAATCGGTCATATCCATGATTAATCACAATTATATACCCTCCAGTAATCAAACGTGGCAATTGGAAATCCTCTATAAATGGAGGTTTTCATGGGAAAATCATCTATAAATGGTGGATTTTCCATTGCTATGTTTGACTACCAGAGGGTATCCGCAATACAATGGGATATACTAAGAATTTACAAAAAATCACCAGCCATTTCTCTCGAGGCGTGGGACTCTTTGGTGGTCGAGATGCTCAAGGACAGGGGCAGGGGCAGGGGCACGTGACGGCATGGTGAGACAACCTAGAACCAGCGGAGTAATTTATCAATCTAAATGATATGGATATTATGTGTATAGTTACTATGTACATATTCATAATTATATAGAAGTCTTAAATGATACCATTGAACATGATAATCAACATGAATGTACAAGTAATTATATATAATATAGATATTGTACACATCCTAAAATAAACAACATCGTATATTGAATGATGATGTGGCAAGTATTTGCGGAACATGTTGAGGTGCATGGTGATATATCAACCGATCAACATATGGTATGGGGCCTGTGGTATTTTTGGCATGCCTGTTTGGATCAGCCAACACTGGCCAGCACAGATGAAAATGCGAGGGCTCAAACCAAAGGATGCATCCCTCAAACGAATCAACAAATCGAAGAATAGTCCCAGCACATGCTGATACGATTGATGAGCATTTTTGGTGCAGAGTTCAAATCGCATAAGCCGTTGTTGAAGTGCCCGCAGCTTCCACTTGTTTGGGTTTGTGGGAAGATGGGAATGCATTGAAATGGGGCATTTGCAACACGTGTTCCAGGCAAGTCGTATGGCCAGTCAATCAACCCCAGCGACAAACCTGTCTCAGTCCGAAGAAGAGATCCAAGACCAACTGAAGAAGCAGGAGGAGGTCCCAATCCACAGCCAGGGTCTGTACAGGACTGGGGTAGATACCCTCCATCTCCAATTTGATGGTTTTAGTATGTTTAACAATATGTTTTACTGTAGTATGTTTTAGTCTTACTTTTACGTTTAGATGTCAGCAGACATTCCAGCAATGATGGAGGTATTCCCATGCTATTTCCCATTTTTGGATCAACCCATTTCAAGAGGAGATGGCAATCTACCACTCATATTAACCTTACCCAAGCTGGGGGATGTGCTGCTGAATAAGGGCGGGACCGCCAGTTCGGAGTTAATTTTGACAAATATAGATTTGATATTGTCATGTATTGTGAATTATATGATCCGCACTATATATATTATATGATAATATTGTTGTACATTTCTTGATTGATACATGTTGTCAAAGTCAAAACAGTTGGGAACGGGAGGAACCTCTGTGTGTTGAACATAGAATCCAAACAGTATCCCATTCGATTTGCATCGTAAGATGACCACGAGCAACCTCACCCACCACGCTGCGAATGATGAGTTGATATAGCGTACAGTAATAGTGGAGGAACCATCGAATATGGGCCTACATTGCCTTACATTTACATTGCGTTTGATAATGACTTGATATTTTTTGAATGTTTGGTGCAGATTACGGTTCCAAGATGATTCCATCCATGTACTTGAAATCAAAATCGAATGTGTGTGATCCACAGAACTACCCTTTAAAGTTTAGTTTGTGGTTGTCTCGTCTTCGTTTCGGGATCCAAGTTGAAACCGTACATGGTACCCCTCAAAAGTTTAGAACAGTATATAATTTCCATTCGAAATTTATCAGGGAGTATGTTGAAATGGATAATGGGTTGTAATATATTGTACTCTCTGGTAAATTAACATAGACCCTGAAAATCACCATTTTGTAGTGGAAACTAATCTTCCAACCCCTATCTGCCAGGTTCTATGTTAATTTACAAGAGGGATAATGGATTATGATTTAACAGGATTATCAGATAGTATGTTTAAATGAATAATGAATTGTAATAAATTGCAATATTAATGTGGGAAACCCAGTTATAAAAGTACCCTTTGGAGATGGGTTTTGCCAACCTGGTGATAGGGGTGATGAATGACATGGCATTGGGTGAATCCCACACTACAACTCCATGGTTTCTTGTTTGTATATCCCATTTATAGGTGTTATATTCCAATTATGTATCTCCATGACATGATCTTCCACTTTTTTTTTTCTATCGTTACTTGAGGATTGCTACAGATTCTCCAGATTTCATGCCACACCTGGCTTCGATGGTAGGCAGCTGGCCGCAAGAACAGCTGCCCCGTGTCGGGACACCCTGGCGCCATCAGTTCAGTGAACTGGAAAACCCACCATTTTCAACAAGTGAATCATGGTACCTAGGGTAAACTAACATAGATGTTTCGAGGTTTCCCTAGGAAAAATGATCTACAAATGGTGGCTTTTCCACGTCTATGGCAATGTTTACAGGAGGGTACATCATCTACAAAAGGGCCATGTTCCATAGCTATGATAAATACCCAGAGGGTATTATAAATCACTGACCGTGGTATGATTACATTGTAGAATTGTAGACAATGTTTTTTAATACATTATTATACATGTTAATATAGATAATATTAGATAATAGATATCGAATATTATAGATGTAGATGTGAATAGATGGGGATTTGCCATGACCTGGTTTGCCCGAGTTTGTTGTTTCTATTTGAGGAGGTTTTCAAATTGATGTCCAAAGGAACAACATTTCGTGGGTTCACTCAACAGGTTGAGATGTAAATTATCACACAGTAGATGTTCTACTTTCACTGTCGATTTATGCAAAAGAAAAAGAACACTCGCTGGTTGGTTGCTTCACACACATATTTTTATTCGTTCATGTTCAATCCTAGCCGGGGACGTGATTTTATTTTATCATGAAGACTTGTACAATATGGTAAACCCAATAATCAACCCCCATTTGGGAATGGTAAACATAACATCTCCCTATTTTTTTTGGAAAAGTCTTTGGGGACGGTCAGGGTGGCGTTGGACTGCAGGTCTCTGGACTCTCCCAAGGTGCTTTTGGATGGGGGCACCAGCAATAGGGAGAAGAGATGGGGATCATATGTGGAAAATCAGGAGTGCAAAGACACACCCTAGTTTTAGTTGAGTATGTTCTTGTTTCTTCCTCAAATTTCACATACATGAAATAGGTAAAGCACATAGATGTGCTAAAGTATTCGACCCAATTCCCCAAAAGCCAGAAACAACATGTTTTCTTTGAAAAAGAAAGTGGACCATTGCAACATTTGGATAGTTAAATGATCAAGTGATCAAGTGCTTTTCAGATTGAGCTCTTTGAGCCAAACCTTGGCATTGGTGATACTCTCATGTCGATTGCCTTCGATTGGGTACGGTATGGGGTTTGTTGACTGATTTATAGTGGTGAGTGGTTTGTGTCATATGGGAAGGGGTCAATCGCGATTTTGGGGGATGAACATCCAGATTACCAGGATTTGCCATGAATGTTCCTTCAGTTCCAGGCTGAAACTCATGAGGTCGCAGGCCTGAATAACCTGGGGCTGGGTCAGTGGGTGTTGCAGGGATCTGCAGGAAACCATGGGAAAACATGTTTTTCTTTATTTTTAATTGTTTCCAACTTTCCAACCATGGAATATGGATGAATATGGTACTGTAGTTCAGGGAATTGGTGGTGTTATCATTGCGTCGTTTAGTGTGCACCGCTGGACGTCTTTGAATAAGGAAATGGGTAACGATGAAATTCGATTTGCATAATCATATACGGAATGCAGAACCTCGACAGGAAAACGAGAGCCTGGCATCATTATGGTTACGCAATCCAGAATGAGAGAGGGGAATGAATAGATCAGAGAATCCTAGAATTGGCTTGGGACAAGGATGCTAGAACCTCCAATAGATGGATACGAGAAACCCAAACAAACATGGTTTTCAAATGTTTTCAATGCATTTGCAGGATTTGTTTTAGGATTGAGAGACTCAACCCTTGATTCACGTTCCAGGTCCACCAAGCTTTGCTGGAAAGAGTCGAGAAGATGAGTTGTCGGGGAAGCCTGTGATGCGAGGACTGGAGGACAGATGAGAAACTATGGCGATGATTGAAACAAAAACATCAAGTGTTTCAAACTGTAGTGATGGTGATATATTGTGATAGGAGATAGTTATAGAATGTTATAGTAGTTGAGGTATGTTGAGGTCCTTCTGTGGTCCGAAATGGGGAAGGCTTGAGATCTGCCAGCCCGTTTTGGTTGGCCATCCGGAATAGTTCTGCGTCAGCGGTGGCTCAACCACCCAGCTCTCTACAGCGACTCAGGTCAAGCATGGAGGCTTGGGTGATCTTTGACCAGATGTTTGAGAGAAGCAGGGGATGAAGCAACAAACCAAAGGGGGTAAACGAACAAAACAGGATGATAGAGAATATTCGACTTTTGGATACTTTTGGCCATGCTTTAATTTGCAAATGAATCAATCAATCAATGCTTGGCAAACTCCGTCAGAAAATCCCGCGAGCGGCTTACAGGTCACGAAGTGTTGCAGTTGATGTGTGTGTTTTTTCCCTTCTTGACAAGATCATTTGGGTAATTTGGGTATGGCTCGAAATTATTCTAAAAGCAATACCCGCCAAAATGACGGATTGAATAGGATTTAACTATATTTCTTGTCTTGTCTTGTCTGTCCGCCTGAGTCTGTGTGAGACTCGTGCCGGGGCCCCGCACACCGTTGTTGATGTGCGCACACATAAGACATGTGCGGAAAGCACTTTCAGAGCAAAGCCAAAAACTAGTGCTCATGAACAGCGATGGGCCTGTAACTATATTTCACTTAATTAAACAATGTTTCATCCACAAAAGAAAGTGACCAAAACCTTTGATCCCCCTGTCTTAGATCTTTTCAGTTGGATCTTCTGCTGTCAGGGGATTGGAAAGATTCCAACCACTGTGGGGAGACCCAAGAGGCCGTAAGAAAGCATAGTGTGACTGGGAATGATTTGGCGAACTCTCCATCCTACTTGAGGATGAAACCCATACACTCATATAAATCGAATATATTCTCGTATAGTATGGATAATGGATGGATAGGTCGATGGATGGTTGGATATAGATATCAATGTTTGAGATGCTTAAAACCACCAAAGAATCAATGAGATGACGTTGCTCAAAGTTTGGCTACTCCTGTGCGTTCTACTCAGACAATGGACATGGACACGGTCTGTGGCTTCTAGTTTTAGTCATTCGTGGCTGGGCGAAAGGCTGCTCCTTTCATGCGGAAAGCTATTTTATTTTGCTGGCAGTTGTGCAAGTTTAGTTGAATGACAGTGTTTTTCTTGCATTTGCAGGTTCGCACAAGGTGTTGTTTTTTGATGGTTGTTTCCTTTCCCATGTGCCAAACAATGGGATGATGATTCCGAGATGGGGTCCCCAATGACAATGCCTTCCAGAAGATTAACGTAGACACGGAACAACTACTATGTAAAATGTACAGATTTAGTTCCATTCATTTCCTGGAGTTTTCTCATGGATTTTCCATCTGTGTCTTGTATATGTATAGGCATTATAAATGTTTATTGGTATCTCCATTTGATGCTTAAACAGCATCATATCCATATCATATCCATTATATAATGATTTACTGGAAGCAATGTCAAGTAATGAGCAACCCACAATAAGGTATATTTAATTGATTGTTAAATAGCATCACATCCGTTGATGATTTGATGTTTTGTTACTGGGGCTAAGGTCTTTCTCCAGTATTGATTCACTAATTATCCATTATTGCCCATTATTATCTACTATTATCGATTATTATTCACTATTATCCATTATTGTCCATTATCATCCATTATCATCCACTATATATACATTTAGTGGCTTACTAATTCATATATTCATTTAATTTATGGCCTAATTATCCATTCATGACTTGAAACCACCCGCCTGCAAACGGAAACTCAGGTCGCCGAGTGCCTCACCATGAAACGACGCGCCGGGGATTCCCATGGAGAAAGATTTCAGGCTTTGAGGTTTTGGCAACTGGAAAAAAACATGGAAATTCATATGTTGTTTATAGGTAAATCATCACTTAAGTCATCTATAAATGGGGCTATAGTCTATTTACAGCAACTGATGTTGGGATTTAAGCCATCAAATGGACGACTGAAGACAGGCAATTGTTTGATTGGGATTCTGTTCAAATCTGTGGGGTCAATCTTGGGTACCGCGAGGATGCCTGATCCCCCCTACCCAGTTTCAATGGAACTGTGCTTGGAATAGGATTGTGCCATATTCAATGGTTTGAAACGGTATTTTTTTGTATGGTTCACAGCCTTCGAAGACGTTAGACGTGATCAATTATATGGTTGATTATGGGTGCCTACTTCTGACTGGCAATTCACTGTTCTGGCAACTCAAAACATCAGGTCGTGGACTGGTCCACTGCAGGCTGGAGTTTCATGGGAGTTTTGAGAGTTGAAGACAGAAGATCACAGGTTTATATATATATATAACAATTGGTTGCAAGGAGTTCCATTGGTTTTCGGCTCTTACTTTCAGTTGAGAAGTTGGAAGTTGGATCATTGAGTTACTGATACTGGAGGGCAAATAGTTAAATAGTTGAAGGATTTCAAGTAAGTAGTCAACCACCTCCAGCTTCATCATCATCATCATTATCATCATCATCATCATCATCACCATCATCACCATCATCATACTTATGAATCTTACAACGTTCATCATCATACTTATAACCTTCATCATTGTCGCCAGGTGCGAAGAAGGACGGCAGGCAGCAGGGGGGATACCATTCGGTGCCTCGAGGGGTTTTCGAGGTCAGAACATGAGACTTGAGAGCCCAAAGGGCCTTTACAGTACGGTCGTCATATGTCATGTTCCAAAAGCCTCTGTCCCCATGCGTTTCTCCTGGATTTGACCATCACATATGTGAATGAACTATATATCTATTGCATGTATATATATTTATTTATCATAATTAAATCAACAAAACACATGTCCAACTCTTAAACAACAAACGACAATTCTGTCAAACAATGCCTCGTGTTTTTTCAATACATTTTTTCATGATCAAAACTCGCCCCAGGGCTCAACACCAAGCTGATGCTGGTGCTGGATCTAGAATGAGTTGCCTGATGAAATGAGGGAAGGTGGCGATTTTTTGGTGTGTTTGATCATAGGGGATACAGTACCCACAAAACAGCTATGTTCATAGGGAAAATGATGACAATCGATTAGAAATACTGTATGGGGAGGTGGCGAGTTTTTTGATTTTCTAAATTGTGGTATGATCCAAAATATGGTTTTATCATACAAAAATAGGATAAAATAGGGACTTAGCCAGGAAAAATATGTATTTGTCCAATGACTAATGGATTTGGGTGTGTTTGAATAGGGCTTGGAAACCCATGAAACGTATGGGAAAGGCGATATGGGTATGGGTCAAGACATGGGGGATTTAACCATCAAGAAATGGGATTTAACCATCAACAATAGCGGTTTAACCAATGAAAGTTTGGAAATCCCATAGGGGTTTAACCAATAGGGGTATAACCATCAACAAATGCCTCTGAAAATATGGTTTATACCCACTGGGATTTTTATCCACCGAGTGATTTAGGGGATCGTTTTTGGTCGATTTTGGATCCGACCAAATGATTGATTAATTGAAACTCAAGCAATCGAAATGGGGATGTAACCACTCGACATTGGCCGATACCCCTTGAAATTTGACCAATAAACCTGCGGGATTTCACCAATTGAACCGAGATGTTTTTCAACAACCATGGCAAAATGGAATATAGAGTGCAAACATGCAGACATACAGGGTATTACAGGGTTATTTGAGTGGTTTGTGGTGTCAAACATGTCTTACACATTTCGTTTCAAGCCCAATTGGGATGATGATCCCACATGAAACATCAACCAAGACTGGTAGATAACCATCCGTGCATTTTGAGGATGTCAACAGCAAGGTTCCAACGTCACCCAAGCCACAACAAGATTGAACAAGTGAAGACAAGTGATTCTCGAATCAAACCTCATTTTACGTCTTCAATAACAAAACTTCTGAACATTTCGACACTTCTGGGCATTTCACCACATCAGTGGCTTCCAGGGTTTGATGGTTGACCCATCCTCCCAAGATTGATCTTCTTTCACGTTGGGTTGGCAAGTCCTATGAAATGCGACGAAAACGAATAGATAGGTGCCATTTGCCACTCGGTCCCATTCTGAATCATCAGATTTGAATAGATTTGATGGTTTGTTGATTGCTGCCTCACCCCACAGACCATAGGCCATAGACTCTAATAGACATTTTTGTAGCAGCTAAGATCGCTCCAACTGGCGAAAAACGTGGCGAAACTTTGATCACCACCATGCAGAACTTGAGGTTGGGGCACCGCTTGCTTCAAGGAGGACTCCTGACATCAGCGGTCGAATATGTCACCAGGTTCGAAGTTTTTGGGAATTTTGAGGCTCCAGAGAATTGGGAGATCCATCACAACACGACAGCATGCAATCTGTCGGGTAGGGCAGAGTGCTTAGACCTGGGTTCTCAACAGTCAAAGCCTGGCGGATGGCCCAGAAAACAACTCATGTATTTCAAGTTCGACCTTGACCTGGCTTAATGTCTAGGTTACCAGGCAAACTCTCCATAAATGGTGATGATTAGCTAATCATGCTGAGATAACATCTCTGCCTCTTACCTCACAAGGATTCAGTCAGATTCAGTGGTGATTCACACCCCCAATAGAAATTGATACTGGTATTGTACATGGGGGAAAAATATATCCTATGGTAAAAAATTGGGTTCTATAACCATATTAGGGATGATCATCAACCCATAGGGATATTTATATGTCCATGCTGTTCAGATTCCCATTCATGATGGTGTAATGACCATATCCACTCATCCCATGTAATTTGACCATGGCGCAGATCAAGCATCAGCAACCTCAAAAAGTGCAAATAGAGCCAACCGGCCAGGAGTTGTTGTCATCGCTCAAAGCCAACAAAGCTGACTTTGCTCCCGCCCTTCGCTTAGGATGGCCGTTCGGGCAACATGTTCAGGGCCGTCCCAAGATTGACGAGTCAGTTGTTAGATGTTGTTAGTATACTTGAACCCATCGAATCGTCAGGATATCTATGGATACGTGGGGTAGCGCAGGACGTCCGATTAAGACAGATACATAAAGATTCGTGTTTGTGACGCTCTTCTATGGGCGAAGTCGTGTGCTTTAGCATTGTGACGCGTGGAGAGGGCCTAGGACAGTCTGACAGTTCTCAGGGAAGCGGCCAAGGTTCAGCCAACTTGATATACATCCCCCAATTCATGAATAGATTCAATACATTTCATCAAGGGTTTCATCTAAAAGTTCATATTACGAAAAAAAAAAAAAAAAATTCAATTAATTATAGTTGGTTAGTTTTCAAACATGATATCTCCGTTAATTTGCCAGTACATCATGTAGTGGGATGATGATGATAGATTGATGATTAAATGGGATGAATAGTCCCAACCATTCCATCACTCAATCACCAAAGCACTTATTTATCCCAATATATCGATTTCATAGAATTGATACAAAAAACAATTTGATACATCAAAAAATATATTGATACATAATCCCATTTACAAAGTAATACAGTAATACATAGTAATTCCATGAATCGCCATTAATCACCATTAGTTAAGCCCCCAAAACAAACATGTCTTATCTTTTTCGCAGCTTCAGGGTGGACCCTGTGGTGATGTTGACCCGCTGCAAACGTCACTCGGCATCAGTTGACATGTCGATCTGGGCCGGTCAAGATGGACCAGAACGAGGATGTTAAGGAATCATTTTATGGATATACACTGGGTCGACGTTTTTGTCAAACCAAAAAAATGGATGTGCCGATCTTAAATTTGGATAAATTTGGATCATTTCCGGTGAATCGTCCGATCTTGGGGTAGATGTTGGGCTACAGTAAGCGCCTTTGAGTCATACATACCCATGTACTGTAGTAGTTTGATAGTATGCCGGAACAACAACTAAAAGCCATACAAGGTCTAGGTTATAACCAATGATTAAGAACGCATATTCAAATCATGTTGGTGGGTTCTAAGTAGGGATGGTTTCCAAGCTCTGAAACAGACCAGCCAGCGGTTTTGGGAAGTACCCCTCTAAATGGTTCACTGCATGGATAGAGCAAGAGAAACTCAGCAGCTTTCCAAAGATTGTTTTCGCCTAGGCTTCAATCAGTCCGAAGGTTTGCTGACGTGTCGACACTGAGTACTTACTGGCTTACCTCAATCGGTTTTGGTCCACCCCTAGGTTCCAACTTGCAAAGGTACAAGCAGAATAGTTCGTTTCGGATGATGGGATCCTCGTTCAGACAAGAAATCCATACTTTACCTCAGTGGATGTCAAAAAGGCGTTCAGTCCGATATATCCTTGTTAAAATTCAGCTGAAGTCCAGCTTGCAGATCGACATAGAACACCTGATAGATGATGTTGCATACCCTTGTAGCACAACCACTCCCAGGGGAGATTTTGGATGCCTGTCAGCTGAACCCACCACAAAATAGGGCCAGGTCTGCCAGGTTGCCGCCATGCTCCGCCAGGCTGAGCTTAAAGCTCCACAATGAATGTGAAGGGCCGTATCTGGCCCGCGCCTTCGCTCACTGCTGTGAGATCTATGACAAGCCTGGGCAGCTCAGGGCTGACTGGGATGGGCTGCTTCTTGTTGGAAAGGGGTGAAGTTCAGTGCTGGACCATTATTGATATTTATTGATAACATGCTTTTATTACTGAAGTGCATTATATAGAGAATTGATGAACATTGTGGTAGCTGTTGGTGGCTATTTTCGTGACCATCAGGATGAACATCCATATGTCAAAGACTTATTTTGGGCTCATAGTCCGCAGATGTGTCCAGGGGGTGGATTGGAATAATCGCCTCGTCCCTTCCGGTCAACTTGGATGGATTTGTGGCATACCTTTTTTGTTGTACCATTTGGTAATCAAACATGAATCCACCATTTAGTTCGATGATTTTCCCATCTAAATGCCCATGGAGTTTGGGGATTTCCCAGCTGTGTTTGTTTATCATCGCAACTCCCAACTCCTCCTGACCGGCCTAAGGCAGAGGCCCCGTCGTTGAAGTTTCTCGCACTTTAAAAAAAACTTCAGCGGCAGGCGAGAGAGTCTGGTCTCAAACGCAAAGCTCGCAACTTGGGCGTCTGCTAAACTCAATCCGGCCTGGCTCCCGCACGTGGTAACAATCCATGCCGTGGAAGAATGTGCCAATGGGTTTGTGTGAAAATAAGGTATAGCCTTAAAATGGCAATAGATGGAACATGATAAATTTATCAGTTGATTTGGGAGTACCCTATTTTTGGACAAACCCAAAGTGCACTGCATATGACCAGATTTGCAGAATCTTGACAATCTTGAAACTGTGACATTTTCAGAGCTCATTTGTGAATCTGTGCCAGCCGGAGTCAACATCTCAGCGTCCAGTTGACTTGAGACCAGATGATATACAGTTTCCTCGCCGGCCTGTAGTTCAATGCCCTTGATTGATGTGATCACATTTCTGCGATGAAGAGACGCCGAACAAAAGTCGGGACAGTCGGGAGAGTCACGCAACTCACACCACGGGGTTGAATGGAAATACTCAAGGTGATTCAACGAAAGTTTGGCTTGTCATCAGAAGTTTCTATTGTGCTACTACAGGTATATTCAATATAATGTTCTATCCAGTGTTTGCCTTTTTGCCCTGCAGCAGAAGGTTTTTGCATTGCAACATCGCAGCTGCGCAAAGAGATTTATATAAGGTTTTGCAGAGGCTAAAACCCAGGATTTGTTGTAACGCCCATGTTTGCCAGGGCCAAGGCCTCAAAAACGGCGTGTTCATGGTGGTTTCCACATGTTTCCAGCTATTTCATCCTGTTTCGACACCTATACATCACCTATCATGTAATAGTCTGGAACCTCAAATCAACAGATCCCTGGTTGATTCATGATTCATTGTGGGTGGTCCCCCACCTGGCGAGATTGCCCCTACCAATAAAAGGTTGGTACCACTCCTGGTTTCTTGGCGCATCTTGGCTCAGTATGCTCACTTCAGATTCAGAAGTGGGGCGCCGGGGCTCGGATTAAGCCAAGACCCGTGCGTCGCCTGTGAGGACGGTGACACTTAACCGGTGGCTGCTGGAAGCTGCTACAGTAAGAGGTGGAAAACAGACATCAAATTTCATGGGAACTGAATGGCCCCTGAGAGCTGCGAAATTTCAATATCAACTTCGGAAACATGATGGTATATAAAAAGACGAACTGTGCAGTCTAGAATGGACACATTTCTGGGCTGGGCAGTTTGACTCCAAGATCCACACCCCCATGAGAGGACATGAGGAACATGAAACTTTTTTTTTCCATTGCCGCACAGGCGCCGGGGCGAAGGGGGCCTTGTGAGGGCAGAGTACCTGAGTACCACGTTTATATTACGGTTGTCAAGACATTCAAGAGTCCAGGCTTTACTTGACTCCTAGACCCTGCAAGCACATTGACAAATATTATGGGACTTTTAGCCACTCTATGGGTAGTTGAAAGATTTTTACAGCTACTTGGGTCGGTCCTCAGTTCAACCAACTGGATGTTGGAGATGAAGATGGACTCCCAGGACACAGGAGCACAGTCATAAATTACGTAGTGGTTGGTGGTTGAACTTATTTCAAGCTTTCATCCTACCAACCAAGGATATCCGAATGAAATTGAATAGTTGTAGTGGATTCTGGATTGGTCGGGTATTGTTGGATGGATTGTATCCCCCTATAATTGATGAGAGGATAGTGCCTCTTTGCATATGGATGGTGGAAGCAAATATATTCGGTTCTTTTAATGAAATCTCGTGAAGCAGTCACTCAGCAAAGCCTGGGTGTGAGGATAGATTGGGATTGGACACTGGCCACCTTCTTGGTTTTACAGTTGTACAGGCGCTTTATTTTCAGCAGTGGTTGGGATGATAAATTCATCCTTGGCATATTTGATTTTGGAGGAGCTAAGAAGCCAAGGATGGGCCAAATATCCGTAGCAAATGGGTATAATTTCAGAGCAAGGTGGCGCGCAAAAGCACTGGGATTTTTGTCAGGTTTCCTGCTTGGAAGTTGTCGCTGGTGTTGAGGCGCTACTTTTCCTCCTCCTGGCCGGTTTATCTGGTAGCGTTGATATGGACACTTTGCGAAAGAGGCCAGGTCATGCCAAGGGCTTGGATTATTCAGATGCGCAGTGTCAGCACTGTTCAAGATGATAAAGAACATGAAAAAGGGGGTCATACAATCCAATACGTTGGGGATTATCATAATCCACTATATATGGGAATCCCTAGAAACCAACCACTCCAATGGAATGACAGAGGATTTTGAGGTGCGTCGAAACACACCAAGCTACAATGCGTTTGCAAAGCCTACGAGAGTCTGCCCTCCGGCAATCAAACATCACCCAATTATACCCTCTGGTTATTTAACATAGCCATGGAAAATTGGATGATTTTCCCATTAAAACCTCCATTTATAGGGGATTTTCCATGGCTATGTTATATATACTATGTTAAATAGCCACAGGGTAGATAATGTTCCTACTAAATTCCTGGATTTTCCAGCCATATTTGATGATGAGGGTATCAGTAGATGGTCTGCTCACCGTGTCCCCTATACTTCAAGGGAAAAATCGAGTCAGCAAGTGCCCAAGACACCTCGGAGCCTCCATCGCAATACCATCAGGTTTCGAGCCAAGCAGAGCCTTATTTTTGGTCCGGTGCCAAAGGTTTGGCAGGTTGCAACTGGGGAGGAAAACTCCTGGGATTTTACAGATTCTAGTCCTCATATGATTTCTTAGGATTTGTTCAGTGAGATATGGCACGGTTTTACAGGAACCCCCAAAGAGATAGGACAGGATCAATCATCACTATTTTCGTGGGAATTGCTGTTCTATCTTTTTTGGGGTTGCTATGTCAGTTTTTTGAACTAGTAGAAGGTCCTGGTTCACAATTCACAGAAAGATAAAGGGGGCCAGAGAATTGAGCAGCAGGTTATTCACAATTAGTTTCTGCCTGTCTGGCCAGATTCATAGTTTTCCAGCTCGTTCTTGGTTTTGCAAACAACATACATAATATATATATATATATATCCTCCCATGATGTGATTTTCAAAGGTTGAATATCAAAAGGCCACTTAGCAACCCAATATCAAAATGCAAAGGAGGCCACGTAGACCCTGAGCATGGAAGGCATATGTGCTAACTGGACTCAATTCAGTTTGATACTAAGTGGCTTCAATTCGAAGCCACTTTGAAGATGCTTATATTATATATATAATATATCTGTGTATATATATATATATATGTTTGCTATACTGTCATTTGTTGCTGACTCAAAAAGTGGCCCAACCTCATTCAGCTAGAAACATAGAGCAATGGTGGCAGAAGCAAAACAAAATGTCGAATTCGCCGTGTCGAAACAGCTTTGGACTCCGTATCCAAAGCATCCTCCATTTCATTGTTGATTTCAGCTTTGGCGGTTGCCCAATATTTTGACGCCCAAGAGATTGGTAGTTTGGGACCCTGACTTAACCTCTCACCATCACACTGAACAATAGCCCATCAACAAATCTATTTCAACGGCCTAGAAGCCGATCATAAGAAGCCACAGAATTGGCTGTTGATTCCCATGAAGATTCAGCCAGTACATGCATTCCACCGCATTCCACCGTTGAGCTGCGGGCCAACCCAGGTAGAGTAACCCTTCTTTGAGGTATCTTCTATATCTATGATATCTCTGTTTCATTGGTTTGAAGTGTGTTGAAGATGTTCAGGCAAAATCTGGTGCACCAAGCCATGCTTCTTCCCCCAAGGTGTGGCCTGTCAGTTCCTCATTTTACCCTTCCTGGGCTTTTCAGCCGCGAAGGCGCTGTGTTGCGATGGGCTGATGGGATATAGCTAGGAAGCACCAGAAACCTGGTGACTGTAGGCTGAAATGACTTCAGAAGCCATCAGCATAATTGTCTTGCTAGTCAGTCGGACATTGTTCGGAAGTTGACTTTGGCCTTGGAACGAAATATATTGAGAATTGGCGACCTCAGAACTGTTCTTCCGTTGCGCAAATATCTCGACATGCTGACTACATAGTCAAAACAGGAGATTAGTGTAGCCATCCATACGCCTTTTTTTTGTTGTTTTTTTTGGGTTTAGATGGGTTTATTTCACTAAAGATTAGCTGCTTAGCTTTGCAGGCGATACCAAGTATGATTTCTTTGTTCGGGGAATCTGTGCAAAGAGGGGTAAAATCTGATCCTTTGCCAGATTTGTTGGTCAAATGGTGCGAGGCCTTTGATGTGGATCCTGTCTACGGCATCATGCTGATCACGGTCCTGATCCTCAGACTTCCCCGGGCGGGTTTGAGGGTCTCCATTTGAACGACCTAGAAAGGCTGGAGATCGCCATCAGGTCGGCTTGGATTAAATCAGCGGCCTGGGATTTGTTATCAATTGGAAGTTACAACTTATCCACAAGGGTTTGGGGGCCCACCCACACCACAGCAGTCAAAAGAGCGGGGGTTGAAGGCCTCCAATGTTTGGGGCCGCCAAAAAGAGGAAGCTTGACATGATTGACTGTTGTGTGAGCTGACTATTGTGCAATTCGAACTCAACCTCCATTCTTTCTTTGATTATGTCAAAGGTCAGCATTTTGAGGCGTAATGTCACAATTTGTTTGGGACAGGACAGGACACATAAAGTCGGCTTGCACAGACAAACAATCTCAGTGTTCATCGCTGCACCAGCACAGAGGGCTAGCCATAGCCTCAAAATGATTCAAAATACACATGTAACATCATGTAACACTACATGAATATGTACAATAAACATACATCTGCTTAAAGTCATGTTCAGAGTGATTCAAATTTGATTACAACATCAACCACCAATTGTTCCCTTTCAGGCAGGCAAAGATATCAACACTTTGCAGGTCACGTCCTCTCCTGGAGGTGCTTATAGCAACTGGCTCCTTGGAGCAGATATGAGATACCCAAAACTGGATAGTTGAGCGGAGTTATTTTGAGGTTTCTCTTGGAAAATGGCATCCGGGTAAGCCAACGACCGGCTCACGGGTCTTATTTTTTTGACATTTTGGTTGTCATCATTGGGAAATCTGATGGCCAAAAATCAGGGGCAACATTGGAACAAAGCAAAGGGTATACTGTTTACAGGTCTCAACGGCCTGTATCAGAGATTGGTCTACAGCCACAGGCCTACAGGGTTGCAGCAAGCCACGCCAAACAGTTTGTGATTTTTTGTGGTTCCTGCTTTTGTAGTTGTGAAGTTTGGGACCCTTAATGATGTTCTCATCGTCTCAATCCAAAGTGCTAGAATGTCAGCATATTATATAGATACATATATATTGAAACATGTATGAACACCGAGGTACAGACACAAAAACCAAACGCTCATTGCAGGGCTCGACTTTCTTTTGGAATCAAGCTCTCCTTTCCCAGATTTTCGGGCGAAGGCTTGCACTCGCAGACATGACCATCAACCGTTCATCTGTTTGGAAAGGACTATTGGGACCATTCTGATTCCGTGACTCAGGTGGTGTTCAGTCTGCAATGCTGACCTGGCACTCAGCATAGCAATGACCACTTGCTCGACCATTCTTTCCTGTGGCTTGACACCTCTCAACATGCTGCTCTATAGCTACTGATCCTGGGCGCAGAATGATCAGAATGGCACGGGATGGGGCAGGCCATCTGAGGATATCCCAAAGTTTGAGGCCATTTGAGGGGATGCTTCGGATGGACGTGTCTTGATGCTCTGGGACGTCCAATTGTTCCATAAAAACACGCTTCCCAGTGATACAACGTTGAGTTTTCTTGCTGCATCCTAAATTTGTCAATGTAGGGGAAACCTTGGATGGGTAGTTTATGGTACTTTATGGTAGTTTGATACTTTAATCCTTTGCTGTTGAACCACCTTAAAAGGGTGCAAGGTGTCTAAGATTGACCAAGTTTGCAGGTTTTTGTTGGATTTGAGAGCTCTGAGGTGCGTATGGTGAACGTCTGAACTTCAACTTTCTGAAGTTGGTACAGCCTGTAACTTGGCAAGACAGGAAGGATGCCTATGGCCTATGTGCCCCCATAAAGTCTATACATGTCTATACTCTGGGCAAGTGAATCAGGTAAAAACACACATGAGATAGGCCCAGGCCAGCATCCCTTGCATCCCTTGGCAAATTCCTTTGTCATTCGCCCATTCGCAGCTTGTTTGTTCCAGGGCTTCAACAAACAAAACTGGGGGGGCAGGGCGAAGCGATAATTGCAAGCTGACCGTCCCATGGGTAAAGCTACGCTGGAGGTTTTGATCGCGGCTGTTGCCATTGGCTGTGGCCTTACAGTGAGCCGTCTCTATCCGAAAAGTCGATGGATTTGGAACATTGCGCCCTGGCCGGTGAATGGAGGATCATCCCATGGTCCTAGGAACTACTGAAACTGGTTAACATGCATAGTTGTTCATCCATTCATAGATGCAATAACCCACTTAGGTATGGTTAAGTTGGTGAACATAACTTCAATAACTATAGTTTATGGTACTTGTAACTTTTAACTATATAGTTTCGTGGGGTTTATAAACCAACTATGACTGCGGGGGCTACTTTCCAAGGGGTGGGTACCCTGAGATATAGATATCTTGGAATCCTCGAATGGGTAAGACGCGGTGAACATTTACCTGCCCAAGACATGTTGCAGATGAAAGTTATCTTGCAGAAAGAGAGAAGGTAATACCAAGAAGTACCAAGTTCCAGCCCATCTTTTCATTCAGCGGATTCCTTTTTGTCTTCCAACGTTCCATAGTTATCCATAGTTGCAAGAGAGATTGTAAGACACTAGTTGGCCGAACATGGTTTCAAACCATTCCTAAGACTCCTGAGCCATGGCGTCTCGCTCGAGACGCTTGAACCGGCTTTGCTCGGAGCAACCACAGCATGGTACCATGTGGGTCGTGCCAGTTGGTTATGTCCTGAAAATGAAAGGGATTTTCAAACCACATCAAGTCTTGAAGACTGAGGGTGTTTTGTCTGAGTGGATTTCCACCATGTTCACACTCTTTGTCTCGCACCAGTGGTTGGCTCACCACCATCCAGATCCAGATGGGGTTCAACTGCAAGTACTCCAAGGCTTTCTGAATGGACTGATCCGGAAGAAACTGAGAATTGACACCGATATCATCTCGCAGTTCAATGGCCGCGGTCTGACAGAAGCAGAGCTGTCCCAAATAGGAGAGGCATTCATTTGGTTGGATTATTTCAGTGTCCCTCAGATCTTGGGTGGTCCAGCCGAAGTATCACAAGTGACAGAAGAGCAGCTGCTTCACATTTACAGCATTCCCAACTACGTGGACATCTGCAATCTGTTTGTTGCATTGGTGCCTAAAACTATGCATCATGACACAAGATCAGAATGTTCATTCGACAGCTGGCTTGATCGAGGTTGGTGCCGTACAGAATTGTGGAGCCATTTTTTGTCCATGCGACCCAAGATGCCAATCCTTGTGGTGAAAAGTCACGAATCGGCTCAGTTTACAACATCTTTGTGGTACCGATACCCAGTGCATTCGGGCAGCTTTGCAGTTGAAGAGGACCGGGCCTCCTGTAGACAGGTCATTCAGTCGGCTCTGACGCGGCATGTGTTTGAGCTCAGTCAAAGCAAAAACAAAACGGCTTTTCGATTGTACTTGGCATTGTTTGAAGAGGTGACGGGTCTTCCGGCAAAGTGTCGAACGGTCGAAGGCTTTCTCAGGGACTTTTCCTTCATGGAAGCGAAGCAACAAGGTCTCGGCCCAGTGGCCTGCGCTGTGCTCTCTGGAGACCATGAACTGGTTCGCAGCCTTGCAAAGATCAAGGCCTCCATCCAGACCAAAGCACCTGCCATGCCAGAGGTGTTGTACATGGCAGACCTATCCCCTTTGCACTTGGCCCTTTGGTTCAGAAGTCACGACCTCCACCTTATCACGAGCCTCCTGGAGCTGCGAGCAGATATCCAACGCTCCAGCGTCAATGTGGCCCCGCCTTTGCATCTGTGCCGCACAGAGGCCGCAGTGGAGCTTCTGGTTCAATATCGGGCAGGTGTCAACTTTCAGGGAAAGGATTTAGCACAGTATTGCCCCATTCAGAATATGGCAGCGTTGGGGGCTCCTTGTGAGGTGCTGGGCAGACTACTGGAGCTGCAAGCTGATGTGCATGGCGGAAAAGGAGGCTTGGCCAGTGCTTCACCATTGCACAACATTGCGTATTCCGGTGACTCGGGCAATGATCTGAGGTCCGCACAGTTATTGGTGCAAAGTAGGGCAGACATCAATCAGGTCCTACGTCCTGAAGGCATCATGAGAAGCATCGAACTGATGTGCAGGCTCTACTCCTGGTGCTGCAGAAGGGAGCCCAATTTGCTCGTCAGATTGTCCAGCAATATCAGCACGACCCCATTGGGTTGGTCTGTGATCTTCGACAACGAAGGCATTCTAACTTTTTTGCTCAGGGCAAAGGCAGACCCAGAGATCCCGAACAACCGGGGTCTTCGAGCCATCGACTTTGCCAGGTCAGAGAGAATTCGACGAATTCTGCAAGATCCAACGCTGCACATTTACCTCCTCGAGCACAACTCTGATGAGGTGAGCCGGAGTTTCTGATTTTTGATCTGGAATGGGTGGACTTGCCCCTGTTTCACATATATTTTTCGATATTTTTCGCAGGTCCGCACGAACTAGTTTCACGTGTAATTAGCTTATATGGAACATACAATTATAATTATAATGTGTCCTTTTGCACAGTGTTTCACGTTTTTTTGTCCGGCAACCTTGCTGGGTGACTGGTATACGATTGTTGGAATACAATATTGCGCTAGTTTTCATGAGTTGAAACCACCAAGCAGAAAATACATTATGGTTGGGTATTTTTGATTTCCATCTTATTCCAATCATGATGCATTTCCACACTCTTCCAAAAAAAGTAATTCCATGTAATTCCTAATATTTCCATGTTATTCCAGCATGGTTGTTATGTCATCATGTTTTTTGAGTATTGTTGTTTTTTTTAAATTCCAGTATGTCTGTTATGGTATGTTATGGTTGTGTTTGGAAAAAACCTAGCTTGTTGTTGCCATGCCGGGCGGCAGTTTCACCCTGACCCAAAGCTTCGCGTGACTCGACACAAATTGGCCCATCGTTTTCAGTGGGTACGTGTGCCATATTTTGTGTTGGCATTCGCATCAAATAATATACAATGCATGTTACATTCCTTTTGTTGCGCTGAAGGACGGCAGTGGAATCTTCAATGTTCGTCCTTGGCATTGATGAGGTGAAAACAATATTGGAGGAAACCGGACGAAACGCATCCAAGGAATCATGAACTGAACCCAATCTCATCAAATCACAAAGCTCCACTTGAAACACCTTGAAACACTTCTGTCGGTAAATCGTGCGTGTTTGCTGAAATAGGCTGGAAACTGTTTGTGAAACCTTTTTTTTTGCCCCTGAGGGAATGCCTTGATATCTTTTGTTTGTCTGGTCCCGATCTATCATGGCGCTGAGGTTGGAAATGTATGTGGAGTGCTTCTGATCGCTTTGAATGTATGTGTCTCCTCGAACGATGATCCAGTATGGGCCACTTGCCGGCGCAAGGCGACGTTTTTCTTTGTGCCTGTTGTCAAGGGAGATGGGAGGCTGCTTGGTTGACTGTAGATGTTGGATGTTGCTTCAATTGCTGGTTTTAGTTCCCAAGTCAGCCACGGCACGTTCACAAAGACATGTTGATGATCCGGAGAATTAAAACGACGTCACTGCGACATCACTATAAACGATGGTTAGTAGGGGGACTATCCCAACCTTATTTCAGGTTGGTGAATTCCTATAGCTTTTGGCAGGCATCTCAAGGTACAGGTGTCTAGGCACAACTTGATGAGGATCAAGTCAAGAGTGTTCTTCTAATGTCACATGGGATGCCGCAAAACTGGATGGTTCATTGCATCAATGGATTGGTTTGAAGGGACAGTTCAAAGTATAATAAACCATAGTAAACCATTTTTTTGGCGCCCATTTATCATTTACACCCCAATATTGTGCCATTCAATCCGACATTTTCGTTTCACGTTTCGTGGGTGGCCTTTTTCCCTGGGGCGCCGATGGAGCCGCAGTTGGTGATATCCCCATGATGTCCCCAACTGGTACTGCATCCACCATGTTCAACCGATGTTCAAGAGGTGTTAGGTATGTTAGGTGTTAGAAGTCTTTCATTTTTGCCATCGGATTTGAAACATCAACTCCAGGTCATCCAACCATGCTCAGCCCAGCAAAGTGTGTTTCTTCTAACGGAAAAATGTCGGGATGAGATACTGAGGATAAAAAGAGGATCATCTTCGGTCAATGAAATTTTAAAGCTAAACAGCACTCCACTAAGGATAAAGAGCCCAAGTTCTACGCTTGCGTTTCCATTCCATGCCTCTGCAGTGTTGTCATAGCCCTGGGACTTGCGAAGGCGCGTTAAAGATGGAGTCGAATCTAAAACTGGGATGAGATGACATGTACAGTATATGTTAAGAAACGGAGGTTTCTTAAGATTGTAAATGGGGGGTACCCCCAAATCATCCAAGTCATTAGACTTAATTTTAGTATTGAAAGCCATAGTAAAACCGGGATCACCCCCGGTATTAAGAAACCTCCACGCTGTATGGTCATTCAACTGAAAATGTGTGTTATGTTCACCTCTTTGGATGCAAAACTAAAAAGGTATCATGTATTTGCATCAACTGGCCCTTTCCGAAAGTGTCGCATGTATATACCCACTTTAGAAGTTAGGAGATCTAGCCACCCTTCGTGGTAGTAGTGACATCTCAGCATGTTGCCAGTAGTAGGGGTGGATGAGATCATATACCGGTTGGTACAAGAGGTCGATAGATGGACTTTTCCATGATTCAGAGGGTATCATATCCATGAAAACTTGGGCAGTGCCAGATCTATTCCAATCACATGAGTCGCTCAACATCATGTCAATCTGGTCAATCGGTGGGAGTCCAATCCAAGGCCTAGAATTTATGAGACATAGTCAGACGCAGTGATCAATCAGTCTGAAAGAATTATAATGATTATAAAGGGGAATCATGCGGAATCATCCACCGAATGGCCGTATGAGAACAGCTACTTTAAGGTAGTATAATTCCATTGATGTTCCATCAATATTCCATTGATTTCATGGTTCAGTATACACTCAGGTTATTATGGAAGTGTATCAATGGAATAGTAATGGAATATGAATAGAATATAGATGTAATTATTTCAATCCTACAATTCCACTAATATATTGTATGTATATTCACCACAATTTTATGACCATAAGGTTAGTATGGTCCATTACGTGAATATTCATGGAATATCAATGGTCATTCACTGACCAGTGTTGGCACCAACGTTTCGAATCACCGTATTTTCCGACTGCGGCAGGTGAGTTGCCGAGTTCCTGGTCCGGAGGCACGCTGTCATGCTTGCTTCACCTGATTTTTCATAGATGTTCCATTGAACATGTAGGGGATTTACAATGATATAATATATATATATATACACACCTTGTTTTACTTGTTTCCAGCTGGGCAAGGTGAAGATCTTAGCATTTTGTCATGTTTTCATAGACATCGCTGGTTATGTATGGTTGAAAAACTTGAGAAACTTTTGGCAATGTTTTCAAACTTGTTTTTGGGATGTTGCAAAAAAAACACAATATAAGGCATTTGAACCTATATCAGGGCTTTTGCAACTATCAGCTTGACACACTGCAAGCAATCAGATTTTTGCGTGGCCAGTGATTTCTCTTTTGGCTCTGGTGGGACAGTGGGAGATGCCGAAACACCCCACATTTTTTCTCTACTGCCAGCTGATTGAATCAGATACTGGACATGACAACAAAACAGTCCCTTCAATGAGCGTTTTTTTTGTCCTGTTTTACGGGCCATTCTTGAAACCCTGACGGCAGTTGCCCGGTAATGGACAATTCAGTGATTTCGCCTGACAATGAACAATTCCCGAAGATGATCCATTCATAAACAACAGTCACAAGATTAAGAAAGATCATTTGAGATGCGGATTTGGATTGCCATGTTTGATTGCCCGAGAGAATGTATATATTTACGTATACGATATGTATCTAGATGTACACATTATATGTGTACATGAATGTGTATATATGTGATATGTTGGTAAATGTATGTTATTTATGTTTAAAAATGTTCATCTGTACATTGATTGTATTTGTATATGTATATCTGTATATGTATATTCTTATGTATATGCACATGTATATGTAAATGCACATGTATATGTAAATGCATATGTATCTGTATAGGTACCGGTATAGGTATAGATTCATAGATATAGCTTAGGTATACATTTCATAGAATATGTATATATATATATATGCATATTATACATGTACAATATGCGGACACAGCGTCTTTATCTTGATAGACATTTGGTGCAACTTTCAGGCTGTGGCCATTGCTGTGGAGGTGTGTTATCAGTGGCACGGCTGCACGTTCAGAGTCTCAGCCTTTCTTCGCATCCACCGTTTTGTTGGGTATACAAGTGAGCTAAATCTGAATGTGGAACACGTATTGCATGGTTTCCTTACCAAAAGTTGGGGTTCCTTTAATGTTAGTCGTTTTTTCAGATCTGTGGAGGAGATGTAGTGGGT
>BGPT01000619.1:7283-24783 GCA_003297045.1 Symbiodinium sp. clade C Y103 | reverse complement strand
ATTTGATGGTTTGTTCCAATATGTGTCCCGAGTTTTGTCCTTATCTTCCACCTCTAGTCAGAGAATTCCGTTTGACTACGCCAATTCAAGGGATGAATGCATTGTCAATCTTTAGCCACTGGAAAGTTTGAGTCACTTACCCAACTTCCTTGCATGGAAGCAAATCTCGAATTTTTAAACGCGATCACAGTCCCGGCGAGTTCACGTCAGCATCATGTCCGGGAGCGCCTTTGTTGCAAAGGGTTGAGGGATGGATGGCAATAGGCAACCATGTATTTTCTTTGAAAATAGGGTACCGCAAAGTCCGGATCATATTTTTCCTTGCAACACTGTCACTTTTAAGGTATATCTACATATAGAATCATATATATAGAGAGAAAACATGAGAAAGGCTTTGTACTGATGTAAAACAATTGGGCCTGCAAAGTCAGTTGCAGTCCTTTCCGGGACCTTTGTACAACTTGACGTACCACTGAAACCGTGGGGATATATGTTTCAACTGGAGGGAACAAGCTAGACCCAAGGTCTTGATATGTCATAATGCATATAATTTCGCTATAGACTCTGGGAAAATGACCGATGATCTGGTCGAAGTAGTTTGACAGAAGAACAAGATGCCAAGGTCTACACATCCAGCTTGCTATTTGAGAAAGGCAAGATCAACTCTCTTGGCACTGCAATTTTTAGTTTTCCCAAACCATGCTCAAACCTGGAGTTTTCTTTGGCAAGTTGATCAGCACACGAGCAATGCTCAAAACGTCTTGCTCGAAGTTGCTTGATGCTTCAGATGGGCACACTATTGTATTATACTATTTCTGGCTTTCTTATTGGATAATATTTCAATAAAAAGCGAGCACTCCATAAAGATCGAGGAAAACCATGTCCATCCATCCATTCAGGAGTTGCCAGCGAGTAATCTGTTTCCGTTATTTATCCCCATTGCAGTGCATTGGTGAGTAAGATGTTCCTCAGGCATTTGGGGATCTTTTCGTGGGGTTACCCCCTTGATAATGGTCTTTGTCAAAGTCTGAGACTGGCAGTGTCGGAAGGCTGAAAAACATTGGAAGGCCACAGCCCTGGAGAGCATTTCATTTCCTGACGTTGCTGACAGTCCAACTCGCTTCGCTTACATATTTGACATCAATTGTTGCTCTAGTCGACAGGAGCGATTTTCCAGTGCCTTCCATGGCTGTGCTTGGGTCGAACATTTGGAAAGACTTCATTGCAAACAATGGTGAGGACTGGTTCATTGGTTCCCTTTTGGATGTGGGCGTGAATTAACTATTATATACTTGAGTATGTCAGACCCAAGGACATGATTTTCTGTCAATTGCTTACTACAATATACCATCAACTGATTTGTGGCTGAACATGTTTGCTACTTTGTCGTGTGAATCCTATATGGTATGCTGCTCCCCAGTAGCTTTTCGTGTCTTTCTGGGACTTGATATGAGAATCAATTCAGCTGCCCCGATCCAAGTGCGGCCTGGTCATGCCTTGTGTCCCCTGTGCTGAGCAATGACGGCACTGAATCCCCGCAACAAATGACGTCTCCGATCCACATTGATTCCGATGTTTGCTATATTTGTCGCCCATATCACCACTGGTTTCCCCATCAAACTTGAGATAAAATGACCATTGACTTGAAATACAACTTGGATCAACTTGGTGTCCCCCAATTTTGTCAATTTTGGGACTACAATACGAGTTGTTTCGTATTGGATCCCAAAGGTGACGTTGCCCTTGAGCCGGTGATCTCAACATCTATGGCGTCTGAGAATAGGGTACACCACATGCCCCACCCAATGGTCACTTGATCAGGCAGCATGATGGTAGCACATCAAAATCTGGAAATACCATGATATACCCTACTTTCAGATAGACAAACACCATCAGAAAGCCAGATTTTCGAAGACAACTCCTTGGTCTCGTTAGGATCATTGCCACTCAAAGCTTTTCGACATTCCGTCCAAATGGAGAGTATACACGCATGCATGATGTGCATGGTATGTATGTATCTATGTATGTATGTATGTAATGTAATGTAATGTAATGCAATGTAATGCAATGTTATATTATGTTTTTGGTTTTCCGTCCCCTTTCCTCCTGTTCCTTTCCTTCCTTCTTTCCACGTCCTTTCCTTTTCCTCAGATGGGCGGATGAGGTGTGTGAAGCAAAGGTGGGCAAAGACATTGCCAATGCCACGCAAAATCCTTCTCATGTGACTGCTGGCGTTCGCCTTTCACCGCGAAAGGTCCGCGAAAGAGGTTGTTTTAACATGTGTTCCGGGAAAGCCGCCGTTGTGGCTGCAAAAGAAAACGAAAGGATTCGCGAAAGACCCTTGTGAGTACAAACAGTTTGGATAGGGTTTTTTCACGGCTCATATAAGTACATATAAATTTGTAAGCATTTGTAAGTATATGTAAGTATATGTAAGTATATGTAAGCACAAGTATAGATATAAGATTATATGGGTGTATGTACGTGTAAGTAAATGTAAATACATGTAAGTACATGTAAGTATGCACAATAAATGTACATATATAGGAAATAGATGTATACTTGCACAAATGCTTGTATGTAATGTATGTATGAATGAATGTATGAATGAATGAATGAACGAACGAATGAATGAATGAATGAATGAATGAATGAATGAATGAATGTATGTATGTATGTATGTAACGTATGTAATGTATGTATGTATGTATGTATGTATGTATGTATGTATGCATGCACGCATGCATGCATGCAATGTATGCAGTGCAATGTATGTAATGTATGTAATGTATGTAATGTATGTAATGTATGTATAATGTATGTCATGTATGTAATGTATGTAATGTATGTAATGTATGCAATCTATGTAATGTATGTAATGTATGTAATGTATGTAATGTATGCAATGTATGTAATGTATGTAATGTATGTAATGTATGTAATGTATGCAATGTATGCAATGTATGTAATGAATGTAATGAATGTACTGTATGTAATGTATGGCAATGTATGTAACGTATGTAATGTAATGTAATGCAATGCAACGCAATGCAATGCAACGCAATGCAATGCAATTTATTGCAATGTAATGTAATGTAATGTCATGTAATGTAATGTAATGTAATGTGATGTGATGTGATGTGATGTGATGTGATGTAATGTAAGTATATTTGTATAGGTATTTGTACAAAAATGTAAGTTATATGGATATATAGTGTGATATATATATATATATATATATCTGTAGATATAGAAGCACATGTAAGAATACAGTACTTGTAGATCATTTAAGTATGCGCATGTATATTCATATATGTGTATAGGTGTGCGTATATATGTATATATGTGTGTGTGGCATTAGGCACATTCATGTTTATGAATATCCCTGTGTATAACAGGTCTTGGGCCCGGCCCAAAGACCGAGACATCTGAATCGGAGACAGGTTGGCTGTAGCTGGCAACAATAACTCGCCGGCTGCTTTGAGAAAAGATAGAGCGGGTCCGATATGGAGACTCTATGGTTATTGGTTATCCCACCTGGCTGGCAATTGAAAATCCAGACGAATACCAAGGTCCCAACTTCTGACGGGAAATCACCTTGAAATGGCGTTCAAAAGTACATCTACCTTTCATTACCAGGTTACATGATCAGCGGGTATGTTGTCCAGCGTTGGGGAAACCAGCGGTTTCATGGCCCAAGAAACCAGGCGTGGGATGCATCCATGCACATAACCCAGCTCAATCCGCAGAAGCTCGCCTATTTTTTCGGACATTAGCGCCGACATGGGATGGCTGTAAGAATAGTACTTCAAACATCTACAAACTAAAGTGCGGATGACTTTGTAGCCGCCTTAAGAACTGTAAGTTCTGATTTTTTCCGAGATGATCCATGGTGAACCCTTTCCAATTATCTGACCTGGGTTCTACGCAGCCACCAGCAGAGCTGAGAAAAAGGCAGGCTGAAACTGGAAAACATTTGGCCCCCAGTTTATTGGTTCACTCTTTGATATGTTCAGTGCTTGGTTTGCGTTTAGTATCCGCTGTTTCGAGGGATATCAAACAATCCGGTACTGGGGGGTAGGGTTAAGTCGTCTCATGTGGGGAAAAGTCGCCTCATATGAGCGTCTGCCTTGCAAAAGTCTATCTTGGGACATAGGTTTTCAGGTTTGTTCAACTTCTGGTTCATTGTCTTAAATGAGCGTCTGCCTTGCGGAATTGCACGTTGCGAGAAGATATATTAAGATTATCAAGTATTGATATTGTGGCAGTGACTATCCCCGATGAGCTATTTCCTTCGTAAATTCCATGTGGGAAAGGTGTCTTTTTTTGATTACTACTACTACCACTACTACTACTACTTCTTCTTCTACTTCTACTTCTACTTCTACTACTCCTACTACTCCTACTACTCCTACTCCTCCTCCTACTACTCCTACTACTACTACTCCTACTACTCCTACTACTCCTACTCCTCCTCCTACTGCTACTGCTACTGCTACTGCTACTGCTGCTGCTGCTACTGCTGCTCCTGCTCCTACTCCTGCTCCTGCTGCTGCTGCTGCTGCTGCTCCTGCTGCTACTGCTACTAGGTTTCTGATCTCGTTTGGATCTCGTTTTGATCTCGTTTTGATCTCGTTTTGATCTCGTTTAGATCTCGTTTTTTTCCGTCACTTGACCCCTGACAGGAAATGAGCCACTCCCACAGAAATAAGCCATTGGAAAGTTTTACATCATAGTTCAGAGACTACCGAAATCGTTGGTGAACAGGGGTTCCCTTCATTGAGCGTCTGACAATGGGATTTGGTGATGCATAGGGGGCCTTAACGGGGATTTGAACTGGACAATTCCATGCGGGTTTACTCTTTCGACTCCTTCCCCACACTCCATTGAATGAGCGTCTGTCAGTAGGAATTCCCATTCAACAGATCGATTGAAAGACGTTTGCAACTATTGTTTTCTTCGGTGGGCACAGGACAAAATGATGTTTTCTTGTTGTTCTACACCATATTCGTGCTCACGTGAAACCAGCGTCTCCATGCTGTAGTCGATGTTGTGATGTGACTTTTTCCCCGTGGTGTGACTTTTTGCTAATCCAGCGTTTTCAATGGGATGAGGTGACTTTACCCCGCATGATGTGACTTAAACCCGCCGCTTGTACCTGACAATTGGAAGTCCCACTTTTTATATCTTTTTATGGGTAAATCATCTGTAAATGATTCTAATTTTTTGTCAATGTGGGATTTGTCCATTTGTCAGATTTCCTTCCGGGTATCCCAAACGGCTGGACCAGTGGTCCAAGCATGTCACATTCACAGCTGTGGTTGGCTCAGCCGTAGAACAGGCGCCAAATCTACGGATCTCAGATCCTTCAAGTGAAGTCTTTTCAACAATGCCTTTTCAGGGGATGGGTCAATTGGGATACTAACCGACCCAAAAAAAAAGGCATCACTCGAATTTTAATGGGACTCCACGATTTTTTTTGCCCCTAAGAGAATACCCCTGGATCTTAGGAACTTCGAAAAACACTTCTGGCCCAGTAACCAGATATAAGCCAATTGAAACGCCCACATGCAATGATCATCAGATTCGTAATCATAATTAACCAATATTAACCACAAAAATCACTGGTTTCTAGGGGTTTTGGTTCAAAATTCTGTCCACATCCTCCGAACCATGGAGCGATTGCACGGCGATGAGTCCACTTCACTGGATGCGGATTTCTCCAAGTTGGTGGCGCAGCAGGAGACGTGGTGGAAAGGGACGACGGTGAGTGAAGCCCTGGTGGTGAAAAAACATTCAAAACATGGTGTTTTTAACCATGAAAAATTGTGTTTTAGCATAAAAAATTGTGTTTAAGCATGAAAAATGGTGTTCAACTATCAAACATGGATTGTTAAACACGGGGAGTGACACAGCGGTGCTTTAACATGGTTTAACGATCCAGAAATGGGAATGTTCATGTGGGGTGATAGTGATATTCATGGGGATTTTCCGGCAAACAATTGGACATATTATGGAGATGTAGCCACCAAGTGATGAGAGAGAATCCGTTCCCTCTGGTAACATCATATTGTAAATAGCACCCAAATTAAACCCTGGTTTGGTATTGGTTCTCTTCATTTTTGGGGCCCATATATTTTGAGTAATTATTTTACATTAGGGGAATGGGCCATGTATTTTTCGTGGCGGGTGGCAATGGTCAAAAGAAAAGACCCCAAGACTCAAGATCTTCACACACGGGTCAAACCATGTAAAGATCCAGTTGATGAATTTCTGCAGTTTCAGTTTTTGCAGTGGATATTCCGTGGAATGGAGCACACCCATGTATTATGGTATCATGGTGTATGATATGAAAGTATGAATGTGAGTTTCAGACATTTTTGTTGACCTATATGATATGAATATGTTATATAACTGGATTGGTTCAAAGGAATTTGTGCAGGAAAACCCAATATTTGATGGGAGGAAGCATGGTTTCCTGCAGAATTTCGCGCAGAACTCATTCCAGAATCAACGTTGCCATTCAAGTTGGGATCTGATAATAGGGTATCCCAAAATCCAATCGCTTATCATCATTCCCTATTATATAAATGTCCATTTGGAAGGTATACCAGATACTCCATTTTCAGACACACCCACATATCATATCAAGTTGGTTGCGTATCCCATTGCATACCAGTTACCAACCACATTCTGGTTGGTTGGATTCCCATGTTTTACTGGTTAAGCACATGTTTTTTGGCGAAACTTCCACCATTTCAAGGATATTCCTGTCCCTGCCAGAAGTTGTTTCATCCCCCCGGGAAGCAGGCGACCATTACCCAGAGCATGCTGAAGCGGCATCAGGTGGCAATGGCGAGGGTTCGACCATCATGGGTTTAGCATGGTTTGACCATCCAGAATATGGGGGTTTAAGATGATTACAGTATCAAAATGATTCAACATGCCCCAAGTCCTCTACTGAAAGATTGCCATTTTGGAATCAAAATCAGGGCAGATCCAAACTCTTGTCAGACCCCCAAGCTTAAGAAGCCATGTCACTAATTAGTGGCAATCATGTGATCCTGAATACTTTGGTTTTTTTTTTCTAGGGTTCGGGCCCCCGAAAAAGGTGTTCAGCATAGTGACATAGTGTGACATATAGGGACAGGTGGACAGGGTCAAACTTGGAGACCCCATTGGATGCAGTCTCTGTGGAGACGCAGGATATCGTCTCGAGTTTGCGCACGGAAATCGAAGTGCTTCGCAACGAACTCTTTGACAAGGACCGTTTGGTCAGCGCCTGGGCCCCACCGGATGGCGATGTCTGGTTAGTACATCATCCAAGTGTTGGGATGTCATCATTGGGCTTGGGAAGTTGTGAGTTTACCGGTATACCCACCTCGTGGACATGGATTATGGGTCAAGTTATTTGGGTACCTGTTCGGACCTACAATTTATCGGTCATGTTCAGGATCCTTTTTGTTGGGCTTGATCATTTTGACCTGTACAATATACACATTGTATATTATTGTGTATTTTTCCATCATATCCCACTATGTCACCATGAAATGGTTTGGTCTGCAGACACCCATGTCTGTTGATGCCAAAACTGACCCATGTCCTGTTTGAAAAATCACCACAGGTGACCAGTAACTCACCCATGGCCCATGTTATTTTACATTATTTTACAAATGCATTTTTCAACTGTTTTCCCTTTCCAAAATTGGGCAGCTGGCAGGACCACGGAAAGTCCCCTGGGAAAAGCGCCTTGGCGGGGAAGTGGGTTGATGACCGAAAGATTTGGTGTAGCATCAGTTACCCTCCAGTACCGTAACATAGCTATTGAAAATGGCCATTTATAGTGGATTTTCCCACTAAAAATGGTGATTTTCCATAGCTATGTTAGTTTACCAGAGGGTAAACAGGGACTCATAGTTACGTTCTGGTATTTTTTGACATAGCTATGAAACATGGGGCAGTTGGTTCGATGATTTACATATATTGAAATCATGTGTTTTCATAGCAAATTGTGAGTTTACCAGAGGGTAACCTACGGATTTGTTTACCTCTGACTTTGGGGTTTCCAAACCCCATTTTGCCCCTGTATTATTAGATCCCTCCATTTGTTTCCATTCATCCTGTATCATCCTTTAAATCCAGATGAGTTTGTCTGGGAATAGGGCAGCCCCCAAATCCATTGGTTAATCATCATTATCTCTTTCAAGTTCTAAAAATTGCTATTTAGGGATATACTGTAATTGATTTGGACATTGAACCATCCTTTTCAAATAGCCAAATTACTTGTGGATATATTAATATATATATATATATATGTATATACCCCATGAAATCAGACACACTTTTTAAACTTCAGATTCACTTCAGCCACCAAATCATCTCGCCGCCCTGGCGGAACCCTCGCGGGCGCCGTTCAGGTCCCTATGCCGGCACCTTTGATCACACGGGCTCCTTTGCTCTGAACAGTCCCTTCAACCCAGCACCTCGATGCATGGGTCACGGATGATAGGGAAACCCAGGGAAAAAATCCGATGGGAAATGGCGGACTTGCGGACTTACCGGAGTTTTGTTTTATGTTTTTTACAATTCTTTACATGTTGTTTCCTTGTGTATTCGCAGTTTTGGAAGTGTCCTGATTTGCTCAGCTACATGGGCAACTCATCCCCATCCGTGGCATGAAGTCACGTTTGGAAAGTATGATCATTTCACCAGATTCACGCATGGCATCCAAGCCGACTAAGAAAGGAATCGGAATAACCCATTAAACCTGACAAACCAAGAGACCCATCCAACCTATCCAAGCCCTTCATTTCATTAAGACACCTATCCAACCAGGCAACCTATTCACATGGATTTGTGTGAAACTAGGGTACCCCGGTACCCCTATATAAATCCACTGATTAATCAGCATTTTCTCAGATTTTCTCAGTAAAAAAAAGTGTTTTGGGTTGTTTTGAGTATCTTCCATTTTTGGACAAATTGCCAACCCAAGTAACTAGCCCTCCAAGCGCCATCAGCATCCCGGACCCATCAGGCAAGCGGAGCCGTGACCCCGGTACCTTCCAATCCTGTGGTGGCAAATTTTGAAGAGGACCAGATGCTGAGCTTCGCGAAGGGCGGATAGGGCGACCATCGCTGATATATTGGAGACCTCTCAAACGATCCTGCGGCAAATGATATGGTACAGAGGGAAGCATCAGTTTGATGGTTTGGTTCAGTATTCAAAAACGAGTTTCACAGCCCCATAAAAGAAGGACTTGGCTTAGGAAATAATGCTTCTAGGCAGCAATAGTCACCAAAGATTGAAGTCATCCAACATCCCTCTTTTCGAATCATCTAGAGTCTATAGAGATTTCCATCTACATCTTACGTTTAGCACGTTGCTTATATCCCCAAGGTATATATTCTGGGTTGGTCAATAAATCTCCAACTTACCGTAGGTGGCTTGAAACTTCCAACCTGCCATGTGTTGTGTCCCCACTTCACCAATCTTCGTCACTGCAGGAGATTCAAAACGATACACAGGACTCGGGCACCTGCGGAGAGATAGACAGCAAACATTGGGGGGGGGTTCAACTAACAAACATGTGCTAGTAACCCTATTGTTAGTTTAGACCCTTGGGGAATTTGGAGAACCATTGGGTGGTAGTAAACATTAGTAGAACCAAGTCCCAATAACAAACAGTAGAACCAAGACCCTTGGGGAATTTGGAGATGTCTTTTTTTCAATCTCTCAGATGCTAGAGATGGTGCTAAGTTGGGATGATGATCAATTATCATTGTTGAAAAGCACTGCTGGTTGATGATTATGTGGGATTGTACTACCCAATATATGTTGAGGATTATCATAATCCATTAACTGGGAAATCCGTTCTGAACCCTCTGGATGTATTATCAGGTTAATCACAATCATAATCCTGTTAAATCATGTTAAATCATAATCCATTATCCCTCTGGTAAATTAACATAGACCCTGGCGATGTTGGAAGATTAGCTTCCTCTGAAAAATAACTATTCTGAGGGTCTATGTTAATTTACCACAGGGTATGATATGGCAGATCTCATTGACCAGGCAGGATTTGTCATTTCCTTTTCTCCTTGTGCTTGGAGCTGGGATGTCTCTAGACATCCCAAACTCCGGAGCACCAAAAATGGTCTTCTTGAAATAGACTCCTTTCCCGCTTGGTGTACCGCGCCAGAAACTCTGGGTTTCATTAGATTTGATGTATCCTTCTTTAGGCCCAGTCAAATGTTGAAAGAATATGAAAGAATTTGGTAATTAGGGGGATGGGATTACTTTTGGAGGACATTGTTGGTACCTTCATCATGAGGACTTATCCGTACCCGCCACCTCAGCTGACAAAAGAGGGTCTATCATGCATTGGCCAATCAGTATCCAATGTATCCATCTCGCATCGGCGGCCACAAACATCTTCAAAAACCAGTTGAGGATCATCATCCCAACTCTTTTCTCGGTGGTGTCATGTGGTTCCAAGCCCTTTTCCTTGGTCCATTCTTTGGAACGATGATCCCCAAAGACCTGTGTCGTTGGAATCCGTTAGGGACATTGGGATAGGTGACAAAAAACCATCCCCCAGATCTTCACCCGATATTGGGAGGAGCTGGCTGTGGTTCCTGTGGTGAAACACCGGGTCTCTTTGAAGGCGGCAGGGCGGGGACTCTGATCCAAGGGACATTCGAGTTTTCTTTGGGTCTGGATTCATCATGAATTCCCCAAGTTTCTTCACGAAAAGATGCGTGTTTTTTTCCCAAATGAACTTGATTGTAGTCCATTTAGTTGGATGGCGAGGTGCTCATGTGGGTGAAATGATCCTGGAATACTGTTGGACGGGGGCATGCTGTACTCGTATCAGATAGAGAAACTAAGCCAGGCTGATATTGTGGATGAACCAAATCTGGTGGGTGATTTTGAGTATGTGTCATTTGTTTGTTCAACTATATTGCAAGTGTCTTGGATCATGGTCCAGAATCACTAGCACATTTTGGGAAGGGTACGGATAGACCATTCCTGTGAAATGTCTTGCATTTGATCCCGTCCACTCTCTCATAGCGAGCTTGTTTCCCTGTGAACATACCGCCGGACTTAGCTCCTCTGCCAAAGATTTCTTGACTCGAAATGACTGTTTGGAGCCTTTTGTGCTCGCGAGAGCTCATGAAACTACTTGATTCGTGCCCTAATGTTTAGTTAATGCTTATGTGGTTTCATGGTAATTGGTTGATGGTGATGATCGCCATGTCAGGTGAAGCCATTTCTGGCTGGAGACGAGGATTCTGAAGAGGTGGAATCCGGATGGGTGACCAACAGCAGCAAGAAAAAGCCAGGGGGATGGCCATCACTCCATAGGGATTTATGATGATTTATGTGTACAATTATATTCCATTATAAGTTAATTCCCAATATACGGGATGGATGACCATAAACCACCATGCCATGTAACTTGACCCTAGGCACATAACTTTCACCACTTCCAGAGGACTTCTCCTGTAAGGTGGCCTCCTTACCGAGCTGGAGGCTAAAAACAAAGACCTCAAGGATGATTCAAGATCTTCAGTACTTAAGCAACAGTTTCATGTTTTGCATGTGTCCGAACGACATATTTCTACATGAGTGGTAGGTGTTGCTTACATGAGTTTTTTTCGTTACATGTGGACTCTTTTTGCTCAATCACTCTGTGAAAAAATCATCAGATGTCCCGTTCTTCACCCTCGGTGGAAGCTTATTCTGGGCCGGATATGTGTCTGAAAATTGGGGCATACCCCCGAAATGACCGTTTAGAGGGGAAGTATGGGGAACATGATGATAAACCATGATGAATCAATGGACTAATTGGGGTAATTCTACAGGACTTTTTGAAAGAAACCATATCTTCTGTTCGTACGCCACTCATTGTTGTGACTCCGCCAGGTTGCCAGAATCACCAGGCACGCCCTGCACGCGCTGCTGTCGGGGGTTGCGAGATAGTCGACCACGGGTGGTTGTTATATTATAATCATATATACACACAGCCCATTGCCCATTGCTGCATATAGTTTGTGTTTTTGGCGGTGGTTTTTGCGCGTCGCCACTGGGTACAGTTTGAAAGTCACCAGGCCGCGATCTCCGAATGAGGGCTGGAGGTCAGGGAAGAGTGGCTGAAATTGGGGTAATGAGGCAAAGCCAATGCCATAAACCATCCCCAATTTGAGGTTTATAATGGTTTGCAATGGCAATGATGTACATAATGGTTTTCAATGGTTTAGATATTGTTGGGTATATCCCTATTTGGGATGTAAAAAAATGGTACCACATTATACCCCCCAAAATGCCTTCGGGGAAAATCATGATCTAGCATGAAATTTGGGGGTGCCCTCTTGTTAGACAAACCCAAGATCCTAAGATCTACAGATGCTACGTACTTTTCTGATGATTATTGAGAAAGAGGCAATTTTATGTCGTATCTGTTCCAGGATCAGGATGGGTGTACACTTACATGATCTTATATAGCATGTTCCCTCTTAGTTCGCACATGGGGTTTGTCTAAGACAACTTTGATAATGCTTGTGAAGGGCGATAGGCATTTGGCAAGTTCAGGGAACATCCCAGGAATGTGTTTTTGTAGTTCCTCTGAAGGTCGCAAGGCTATGTATTGTAAGTGTTGTCTTGCCCAGATTTATCAATCGATCAGGATCAGGATCCATGCCATGGGACATCTCCCAACACATCGCAGCCCCAGTTAGTTGATGTGCCAGACTCCCACTGCTTCATCAAACAGCAGGTGCCACAGTGCCACCCCTATTTTTCAGAACCATTCTAGGTCATTACAGTGACAGGATGATAAATGCTATACGGATCTATACCCGACCGACACTAACAACTCACTAAGTATTAATGGACCATAAGTGTTACTTTTGCCAATCACATGCAGCAATCCACTAACCCTTCATCCTTGACAATCAAGAAAAGGGACATTACCGCAACCACAAATCACTAATCACCTGTTAACATTGACAATGACGAAGTATATCTAAGTATTAAATACAATCACTATGATAGGAAGTGCTTCCAAACAACTCTAGCACTTGTATTTCAGTTGTATTACAACTTCTCACTATTTGGAACCCCTGGCAACCAAACATAAATGGTGTTTGCCCTAAAGAATCATTTGTTTTGTAGGGATTCTTCATGATTTCTGGCGAAAACCTGCGATTTCTGGAGTTCTCAGGTCGATGTCCAACGACACCTTCCAAGTCCGTCACAGGCTGGGCAGCGGCTTTCCATTTTGGGATGGAGAATGACATGAAATGGAATGGACAATGATGGTAATTGAGATACATAACTGGGGACATGATACGAAATTAGATTGGTCTTTGATTCACTAAATTATTTATGTGTAGTGAAATGTCATGTTGCAATATGTTGCGACTGTATAAATGTATACAAAGCTGGCGGCTGGCTTTGGCAAGCATTCCAAGAGCTTGAAAAAACACAGGACCTGGACGTTGTGGAAGTTAAAATGTGCAATGCTTGAAGCCCCATCCCCCTTGACCTCGAATCAAACTCCACCTGCCACAGGAAGTCAGAGGTCATTCCCAGGGCAAGGCTGGTTGGGTTTGTTTTTTAGGTTGCTATGAATGGAATAGGCACGTGGCACAGTATTTGTTCTTTTTGCTTTCTTCATGGTTGGTAGTTGTATCTCCACAGATCTCCACAGCTGTTTGGTTGATAGAAAACTGATGAAAACTGGGTTTGATGAAAAAAGTTGGGGGAACTCCCCAAATCCATGGTTATCAAAGAATGGGGAACATCAACATCAATGAAGTAGAAAAGGGGTACCCTAGACCCAATGATCCACACAGTTGCTGGTTGGCGCAAAACCCATTAAGATTGTCATACAGGGCGCCTATCGCCTACTCTGAGACAAACCCAGTATATCATTTAGCGCTTAGGGGATTCGGAAAAAATCCCAATTTTGCTGGTGAACATGCTGTAGAGCATCCACATCTCATTGCTGTTGCTTTGTAGTGATATATTATAGATATATTATCCTTGTATAATATTGCCCCACCTTTTATGATGCTTCAACCCCCCAAAAATCTCCCCCCGCCTTCAACATTTCCAGGAACAGCCTGGTCTCTGAACCCCTTCGCAGCTCGCGCTCCGTGCACACCAATGCGGTGCACGCCAATGCGGCCGCCCGTGCCCGGACGGTGCCTTCACCAAGCAGGGTGGAATGGGTGGATCCAGATGAACCATTCAAAATGCCTCCGTTGATGGGTTGATATGGAGGTTTCCTAAAATAGGGGTACCCCCAAATCATCCATTTTAATAGGAATTTCCATTATAAACCATCCATTTTTGGGTACCCCCATTTTAGGAAACCCCCATATCTAGGGTTATAGGCTAGTTGTAGGTTATACTAATTGGATCTAGCTGGCGCCTATTGAGGATTGTTGAAACCTGAAATTCGGAATATTCATTGAGTCACCAGCAAAATGGGATGGGATAGGGGAAGTCTTCATGGTTCAGCTGGAGAGAAATATGGCTTTTCGGTGTCATTTCCATAGTGACATTTTTGTAATATGAAATGGGTTTGTGTGAAAATTTAGCCCCCAACGCTAATGATCATCATTTTCCCGATTAGCAGACAGCCATTTCAAGGCTTATACCATGTTATCATGTTCAGACCCAAATGATATAAAATCATCCAAACAGCACCGAGGCCGAGTCGCAACGCAACGGCAGCCGTGCCAATACGCAGCCCATCAGCCCCGGCATCAGCCCGGGACCTCGCGCGATTTCGGCACCGGAGAATGTGGGCGTCGTGGGCGCCGTGGAGATCGGAAGCTTCGGTATCGAACCCTGGGAGTTTTGGCCACTTGGCGAGCTGCGAAAAAAATCCAGAGGCCCATTGGTATGTAGCATGTTCAATAATGTTCAATATTTTATGTACTTGAAATATGAGCGAAAGATATGTTACATCCTGGTGAACTATATAGTTACAATGTATACAATATATATATATATATAGAGGTATGTATATATATATATATTATATCACATATATGTAACTTCATGTAGATGTACATGTCATGTTGCCACTTCAATGGCCGATGATCGGAGCATCGGATCATATCGGATCATCAAGGCCAGAGCTCTTCTTTGAAGCAACGGTTGAGGACGACAGCGGCTGTTGGAACAGCCTCATGATTTGGCTAATGGTTGGCTTTTATTGGTGCACTGCTTTCATGATTTTGGCAATGTTTGGCAGTATTCTTTGGCATATAACATGACTTGCGAGCGACAGGGCTTCAAGAGCGTGACCCTTCCAAATTTTCAACCAGGAGAGGAGAGCATCCATGCACAGCTACTCTGCGCAGAAGAGCAGGTGGGTTTCAGAAGGGATTTGGGGTAGCGGAGTTAAGTTATACCCTTCAGAGAAAACGTGCAAAAGATCCAACAAGAGACCCTGAATATGGTTAGATGGGTCAGTTTACATGTTTGAGACCCACGTGGAAAACGACAAAAATCACGATGCCTATACTAACCAGACCCCATTTTGGGTGTTCTGTGAGTGCTCAGGAATGTCAATCAGAAAGAAAAAACAAGAAAGATCCCCGTTTTGTTCCGTGAACAGATGATATATATATATATATATAAATATTCTGGCAACTATTGCTGGGATGTGAAGACCAAGAGTCGCCACAATAGTACTGTAGGGTGAAATAACCTGTTTCTTGTGTGAATCAAATTCTATTCCTGCTTGTAACCGTTGTAACCGTTGTAACCGTTGCCCTTGTCTTTGGGTGCTGCCTGCCGGGCAGGTTGTCTTTGAAGGACGGCGGGAGGAACATGTGGAAATCCGATGTGAAAATGGTCAAGATCCTTCAGGCAGGGGATCTCAACCACCAAGACTCCAAGAAGTCCGATTTGTGTAGGTACCTGTAGCCTGAGGGATAATCAACCCTGACAATTGGAAATCCCCTTGTAAATGGAGGTTCAGCCGCTGGGAAAACAAGCTATGAATGGGATGTTGTCCATTGCCATGCTTGATTATCAGAGGATATCCATTATTCGGAAGTCATGCCATCAGGTCGAAGCCCATTCGGATCTGTCATGGGATTCAAAAAAAATGGCGGACACAACCTGTATTTTGATGTATGTAATAGGGATATCTCTATGTGATTTATACCAGCTATATAATGTCATAGGATAGGGGATGATAAAGGACTATAAGGGGATGCAAGCATTACCAAAAAGGAGGAAAGGATGCGCACACACACACACACACATACGCACCTATCCATGATGCGCGGAGTTTTGGAGCTCCCCAAGTCTTGGAGTTTTGAGCAGGAAGTCTATTGGGTGATCCCATGGAGCCAGGCGATGGTCTTGCCTCCAGATGGGAAACGCAGATTGTTCCTTGGCAATCCATGTGGCCCAGATGAAGAAAGTCTGTGTAGCAGCTATTTGACATTGGGACAGGTATACATGTGTTGCCATGGCAATATGGTTGATGTTTGTTTTTTCGGGCTTGGTGCTGCCGAGGTTCTGGTTGGTCTTCTCTTTGCTACTTATTGCCTATGTCCCTCGACTCAAAAAGGGCCTGGGAACCGTTCATAAGAAGGAATGGGCCCCCGCCGTCCGCAGTCCCCAAATCCAGAAAAATGCCGCACTTTGAGGAATGAGGAGCAACCATTCCTGAAGCCACTCACAAGTGCCATGGTCATGGTGACAAGCCACAAAAGCTAATCAAATTGACATGAATGCTGGATGATAATTTTTGCTGCTACCTTTATACATATGGAGGTTTCCAAGAATGGGGGTACCCCCCAAATCATCTATTTAAAATAGGATTTGCCATTATAAACCATCCCTTTTTTTTAGAGAGAGGGACCAAATGTAGGCCCCATTTTTCCACGTAAAATAGGCATTTTTTGATAGTTTATGTTGTTTATATTCCTACTGTTTTGAGATGTTTGTNAGGGACCAAATGTAGGCCCCATTTTTCCACGTAAAATAGGCATTTTTTGATAGTTTATGTTGTTTATATTCCTACTGTTTTGAGATGTTTGTGTATTTCTTTTGTTTACTTTGTTCCTGATACATTACTATTTGATACTATTTGGTTCTTGTTTCATGTAGTTCAGCGAAGTGTTTGTCAAAAAGTGTTATGGGAGTGNTCTTCCAATGGTTTTTGCAAATCCGCTTGGAAGTAGACCCATGGCAAGCAGCAACTCACAATTTTTATATATACTGTATATATCTGTATATATATATATTAATATATATATCTCTACCTCTGTGCCTATGTGTTTGAGGATGTTTAAGGTAGTAAACGTGAATCTCTTCTTTGCTAAGGCAAATGCCCTTATGACATTGCCACTTATAATTGCCAACGCGCTTGTTTATTTATATTGGGTCTCACGTATAAAGGTGTTCCAACCAATGTAATGCACATGACTTAATCTACGTGGGGTATGTAAGGTCATTGTTGGCCAA
>BGPT01000618.1:274385-275960 GCA_003297045.1 Symbiodinium sp. clade C Y103 | reverse complement strand
AAGTGTGAAGTTTGAAGTGTGAAGTGTGGACTTTCATCTGTGACATTGTTTCAACAGCGCAGCACATGTGCGCAGCGCACGCACGCACGGGCTTGGCTCCCGCACGGTGCAAGCAAGTTCTATAGATGAAAAAGGTCTTATAGTATATCCAAAAGGCAACTTCCGCCCCGCCTCGTGCGGGTACTACTGGTATATTTGATAAATGGATTTAAAAGGGAAATTACCCATTCAACATGGGGTTTCAACGGAAAATAATCTGGGTAGAACTGATGAGCTGATGAATGATAGTTTGTTGACCTTTCTTTTCGGGAGTTATTCTACCTTCATATATTGGGGATCATCATCATCCAAGAAGTGGGGGTTCCTGTTCTTGACCAACTAGTATGTCAGGGAATGACGTTGCGGATCTTGCATATTGCTTACCGTTTCACGGACTATCCCTGTAACAGCTGGGATGATAAACAAACTAAATTCTATCCACCAATGAGAAACAAAGCGAAACAAAGCCTATCCAACGAGCTACTGTAGATCACAGCAGTCCTCCCGACGCAAGTAGTGTTATATAATGTCATGTTGCATTCCCATGTTATTCTTGTTTGGACAAAGACCAAAAAGATAGAGTACAACAAGGCAAGGCACTGTTTATCCCCCCATTAAAAATGACCAATGAGGGAAAGTTAAGCCTTTCAACCGTTGGATTTTGACGTTGAAAATTGCCACTTTTGGATGATTTTCCATTAGTTCCACATGAGTAATATACTAACGATGCTAATCTAACAGGCTGTTTAGAAGTTCACCACAATTCCCCTATGGTATATTAACAGTTCGACCCTGAGAATAGCTATTTTTAGAGGTTTCACCAATCTTCCAATCCTGATGAATGCCAGGGTCTATGTTAATTTTACCAGAGGGTAATTAGATGATTAACTAGATGATGATTCTCCTCTGGTAAACTAACATAACTATGGAAAATCACCATTTTTCATGGGAAAATCCACTATAAATGGTCATTTTCAGTAGCAAACTGTTAGTTTACCAGAGGGTAATATGTTCAACATATGATTTTGAGGTCCCCATTGCCACCTGGCACCCCCATCGCAACAGTTGCGAGGATCGTTGCGCTGAGCTGCTGAAATCACCACCCTGCAAGGCGTGTGGACAACCTGTGCCTGGGGATGAAGATGGCTGGGAACTCTCCATTTCGATGACTGGAATATGCTATTACCCTCTGGTTATTTAACATAGCCATAGCCATGGAAAATGGCTTATTTTGGATGATTTCCCATTAAAATCTTCATTTATAGGGGATTTTCAATGGCTATGTTAAGTAACCGGAGGATATACTAACCAAGAGGAGATATGTAATAATATTATATATCAAAGAATATTTGAATATCCCAACGAATTTAATATCTCCATACTGGATTTCATCTACCATCAAATATCAAAGAATAGGAGATGATAATCATATTATACTAACCAATGTATGGTGGTGGGATATTTTTGTGGATGCGAATTCACTCTGGGCCGTTTCTAAAAAACAAGGTTGACTTTCCCAAAGATTGGCAACCTGGT
>BGPT01000618.1:264385-269385 GCA_003297045.1 Symbiodinium sp. clade C Y103 | reverse complement strand
ATGATGAATAGAGGTTGATATACCGATTGTAAGGAATCCCTATTCATGATGGTGGAATGAACGGAAGAATCCATAACCCGTATATCATGTTTTGACCGGTACATCATATGCTGCCTGCTCACCACGACCCAGACCCAGCACGTCGCAAGTTGATGGCTGCAGAAAAAAGATGGCAGGTCCAAATCTGGCCGCTCAATCTTTGGATTTCTCTTTTGGGACCCTGTCGTGTTCTCCCTATTTTTGGATGGTTAATATTTGTTATCTCCCCATTGAAAAGTTAAACCTATGATTCACCCATTTCCGCCAGCTCATGCACAAAAAGTCCAGGTTTTGCCAATGGCTTCTGAAAGAAAACCCCTTGGACTTCTCCCAGACAACCTTCGCAGTCTATGTGGCGCAGTTGATGCGGGAAGCGGGCACCGCAAAAGACGCTAGGAATGGCACCGCAAGAGCTGCAGGTTCACCTTGGATGGGCTATGATTATAATTCCCGTCTGACAACATGTTTTACCCTCTGGTAAACTTCCATAACTATGGAAAATCAACTGTAAATTGCAATTTTCAATAGCTATGTTAAATTACCAGAGGGTAACCATCAAAAATGATCAAACCATGGCAGCTTAACTCAGAGAATATAAGAAGACAATTGACCATCGAAGACAGGGATAAGCCAACCGGGGATGGGTACTTCAGTACGAACTTTGCCATTTTGGATGGGGGCATATTATCAACATATCCAGGTTTTTTTGGTTATCTAAGATGAGGAAGAAGCCTGACCCGGGGAGATGGCGGTCAGAACCAGGAAGTGCATAGTTCCAACAAACAGAAAGTCATCTCAGTAGACGCCAAAGGTCTGAAAGGTCCATGAGGAGATGTGAGTCGAGCCCAGCTTCTGTAGTTCTTTTTGGACAATGAATCTGGGTTTGTTTGAAAATAGGGTACAGTATACCCCAAATGGCCATTTTCACGGGGATGATTTTCATATAATGCAATAATCCATTGGAATTGGGGGCACCCTATTCTGAGACAAACCCAGCTGTTGTAGGGCTGGGGGACTCTTTTCTTGTGGGCCCCATGTATAGATTCTTATGACACCTGACAGACAACCAAGTTTCATGGATTTTCAGTGCCCCCCTATGGGATTTCTAGGTGACCCCGTGGGACCAATGATGGGACCTCCATTCCCATCAGCTTCCCATACTTTTGGGGGTCCCTGTAAATTCCACCAAGCATTTTAAGCATTTGTCCATCCTGTGAAGTCGGATTAAGATGGATTAAGCACATATACGTATATATATATATATTTATATATTTACGTGTATATATATATATATTATATATATATATATTTATTTGTATATATATATATATACTGTATATATACTGTATAAACAGATGGGATTATGATACTGGCTTTCCATACTTGTTTCAGGGGGACAAGAGATATCATCCCATCGGCGACAAATCGGATAGTTGATGCTTGGGATTGTTTGACATGACTACTGTAGATACTCGATATAAATAAGATATATACTGTAATGATTAATGATTGTTTGATTGTTTGACATGACTCTATTTTTCTTGGGAGTCCCCAATGTTGACGCATCCTGCGTCCATCTTCATGATGTTCCAAGGACAAAGCAGACTTGTGCGTCGATGAGATTCAGGTCAGACAAGACGGCGTGTGGCTCGGCTTAAAGTTGATCCATCTGTCGAATTGAAACAACTTGGAACATCTTTAGATATCGGTTTGTCCATGAAATTGGATATCCGCCTCAAAATTCAATTCTGATAGGAAAATGAGATAAAATGAGATATCATACAATTCCTGCATATGGGGGGGTACCCTGTTTTCAGACAAACCCACATGCAGCCGACATGGGGCTGCAACAGACCGTAAATGTGATATCTTTCATGAACTAGATGACTAGGATGTCATAAAAGCCTACCCTTTGGTAAACTAACATAGCTATTGAAAATGGCTATTTATAGTGGATTTTCCCATTAAAAATGGTGATTTTCCATAGCTATGTTAGTTTACTGGAGGGTATACCCTCTGGTTCTGCAATATAGACCTGGACATCGCCAATCATTTAGTAGAACCGAATCTTCCAAGCCCCGACTCATGGCAGTGTCGTCATGCCGATTTGGAGGGTCACTGACTTGAAGTGGTTGACTTCTGGACTTGGGATGCACCCAGATCTCCACTGTGTGAGCATTCATCTCAGAGGATCTCTTACTGGAGCTGCCTTTGCATATATTTTCTGTTTTTTTTTTGTGGGTTCAACTAATCTACAGCCAATTGTAATTTCATATCACAAGACACCCTATGAATTTAACACAGAACCTAAGGGAGAATGTGCTCTGGCAAATGATTTTGAAATTCAATCTGCATCCCAGTGAGATTCAGTGCTAAACTCAACCCATATTACCAGTTTTTAGATCCAGATGATCCAGTGCTATTCCACAGTCCCGCATCAGGTATTTCCGGCTCAAGAGCGGCCAAATGCGCTTTGAGACAACCGCCTTCCGAACGGACTTCTGGCCATTGGCGCTGTTTGCAAGCGAGTTTGCTGCGGGAATTATGGGTTTGTCTAAACATGGGGTATCTTAAAGTGCACTAGATCTGATCATCTACTAAACGGGATCATCTACTAAACGGGATTATCTAAACATAGGGAATCTATGGGTATCTGTAAATAGGTTACTCATCAGTTTACCCATCAAATGGCCACAACTGGGGGTATACATCCTTCACAGAGATAGCGACATAATCCTCTATTTGCTACATAATAGTTGACCGTCACTAAGCTGAGGGGTTACTAGAAAAGAATTGCGTTATAGTAGTAAGTTGTAAGACTCAATTTATGTTTATTTTGGATCCGCAATCCAATGCCGCAAACCAGGCCCAATATTAGTGGGTTATGATGATCAACGGTCATTTCATGTTGATTGAACTAGCATTGAGTATACCCCGATTCTTGGTACGATTAATCTCACAAACCTCTCTTACAGATCATCATTGTGGATGGTTTACGACATTCTGGATCCCACACTGGGAAGTGTGTTTGGCCAATACTTGAAGAATTCTGCAGCTTGTATGATTGCGGCCACATCGGGGCACATTATTTCGAGAAGGTAGTTCCTTCCTCATAGTGGTGTAGATGTGAACTTCAAAAGCTGCTATTGTATCCGGTCGCTTTTATCCTCAAGAAAGACCATAGTAGATATTCAGCTAGTTGGATGAATTTTGGGAAGCCAAGGTCCAAGGCACAAGTTCTACTGTAGATCCCCTAGCAGCTAGTTTCAGCCAGCCAGCTTGGCAGGGGATTGTCCTGAAAATCTCAGGTTCATCCGCGATGTGATGTGACAACAAAAATATGATTTTTGACATGGCTATTGCAACCCCCGAGAAAGATTGTAAAATCATTTACCAGAAGTCTCAGCATATTAATCACGGATTTCTTGGGGGTATGCTATATAGATACTCTATAACTATATGGAGGTTTCCTAAAATAGGGGTACCCCCAAATCATCCATTTTAGTAGGATTTTCCATTATAAACCATCCATTTTGGGGTACCCCCATTTTAGGAACCCCCCATATGTTGGTTACATTTTGATACTCCATAACTATATTTTATAACTATATAGATACTCTATAACTATATGTTAGTTACGAGATTTTGCAAAGGGTTTTGACAGTGCGGATCACTCAGGAAGCCTTGTCTCTGACTGCCCTGGATCCGGAAGAATTCATCAGCGACTCAGACGATTTTGACCAACGTCCGTCCATGGCATTTAACGTGGCATCTCCGAAGTGGGAAACGTGTAACGGTATTTTTGTGAAGGTTTATATGGACATATTTGGAGAATTTTGGAAATGAATATGTCTACTAAGTTGGTTCAGTCACCCAATGTAAGTCTTGTTCTTTTCAGATTGGGGAAACTGCAACACTTTAAGGTAGAAAACCCGAAGACATAAAACTCGCCATCTGCAATTTATCGTGGTGAACTGACCCATTTGGAATACGCTATGGTGACAAAACCTCAGAGTAGATGAGGTCAACCCAATGGTAACCCATCCTTAGGGGTCATGAAATTGGGTATACTTGGCTTTGGGGATCTTCATTGTGAGCCGCAGTTGTGGTTGGCTACCGGGATGGTTTGGATATGAGTCTAGTATTGGGTCTACCACATGCTAATGGATCTAACCGCCGAAGAGTGAATTGATTTTGGGGGATCGCAGGCCCAAACCTTGCCCCCTGGCTATATTCCAGCATTGGTTGAAGGGAAAATCTTCAGGAAACACGCAGTTTGGATTTCCTGGTTTCCTGCAACAATTCCAAAGAGAACCCAATCCATTGACCCATATAGTTGGTGCTATCCTTTACATTCCTTTACTATATATCCCCTACCAGATTTCCCCGTGCATGGTTGTTTGTATACCCAACATGTAGCCACCCTCCGCGTGTGCTGAGGTAAAGTGGAATGTGTTGAAGGTGGCTTAAAGCTCAGTTTCAACACCGGTCGTATCACCACACTCGAGGGCCAGGCAGGGTCCTGTTTTTACACGTGGAAAAGATGGATATTTTTTTTGCGTCAAAATTAATAGATGGATATGGTTGTCGATCTAAAGGTCCTTGTAAAGAGTTTTAATTGCGAAAGCCATTCGTGTTATGTTGGAAACCCTCGCGAAAGTTTTTTTTCGAGTTCGTNGTCGATCTAAAGGTCCTTGTAAAGAGTTTTAATTGCGAAAGCCATTCGTGTTATGTTGGAAACCCTCGCGAAAGTTTTTTTTCGAGTTCGTGAAAGTAATTTTTTTATTTGCGAAAGTTTCGCGAAAGTTGGATATTATGAATCATTGTATTTCATCATATTATATATATAATATAATATATATATATATATATATATACCAACTTGTAAAGGGCTACCACCCCCTGTCGCCCGGGGTGGTGGTGGTTCAGTTCACTGTGTGGTGCTGTACTCTGGACATTTG
>BGPT01000618.1:195827-264364 GCA_003297045.1 Symbiodinium sp. clade C Y103 | reverse complement strand
AGGTGAGGCTTCGACACAGCCAAATATCATGGTGCTGAAGCACATCCTTGGACCTGCCGCTGGTACTGCCTAATATTGCTTTCTGCAGTCCCAAGAAACCAGCTCCAAAGCAGCAGCCTAGCTCCCAAAAGTGACGCCTTGCGAGGGCCAACATCAAGGCCCCTGGTGTTTGCTTTGAAGCTTTTTCGTCTGATGCGGCNATTTTCGCGAAAGTTCCGCGAAAGTTCTGCGAAGGAGCGGGCGAAAGTCAAAGTGTATTTTGAAGGGGGTGGCCCAGGAAGCCTTGCAAAAAAAAGTGATCAGCACGGTTGAATATGTCCTGAGACTGCTAGCTGCATTCTCACAAGGCTATCAAGAAGTGATCCGNAATCTTCATAAGAGGCATCATTGCCCAACATGGGTTCCGCGAAAGATAAACATGGAGATCGCGAAAGTTTCGCGAAAGTAAAATTTTTATTCGTGAAGATGGCCGTTCCGGGAGAAAGGAATTTTGATCAACACCCATATAGATGAGGTAGTCCCTGCTCGTAATAAGATGAACAGATCCAATACTAAACTAGGGTTTCTAGTGTAGTATTTTTTTTTGCGAAGGCATTAGTGAGTGGGAGTTCTGTAAATTACTTAGGTGGCAAAACACCATAGAACTTTGGTGGGAACACCCCAAACCATGGGATTGCCAAAAAATCGATGAATGTTGCTGATTTTGGAGGTCCCCAATTTTGAGAAACCACCACATGGAAATGGGGACATCGAATCCCATGGGACACTCTTTGGTGGGATGAACATTCAGAACTAAGAGCTACCTGAGATTTCTGACCAATGCCCATTTGTTGGTCTGCCAATTCTCATGGGGTAGAACTGCGGTACATTCAAATCCCTAGGTGAAAGCCATTCTGGAGATGCTTTGAGTTTTTTTTCCGAGTAAGATACTCTAGGCCTAGGCACATTATTCACTGTGGTAAATTATGGTAAATTTGGGTCTTACATGGTCTTATTGGTATTGCAGTCAGTCATCCTACATGAAGTAGTTAACAAGTCTACTAGAATCCATGAATCTACTTTTTGGAAACCGGTCTTGGAACCTGATCTGGGTATCGTAAAAAAAATCAAGATTTATATTACTCCCAGTATTTTTTTTTGGTGGTGCCGCCGCCCAGTAGTTGTAGGTTGGCTTATACACCATAGTAACTAACTCGATATACCTACCATAAAGCCAAACTAAGTTGGTTTACAAACCCCATGAATATATACATATATCCCGATTATATCCCCTATAAACCCAAACGTTATTGGAATTCTGTTCACCAACGAAGTGCGATTTTGCTCCCTGGGGCACCACCTGGCAGCCGGACTTCAGGGGGAGCTCTTCGGCCCATTTGAAGCACCCATGGGTTTCTACATCGATGGTGCCGCGGATGCCGATGCCGGGGGGCCACCGAAGTCACTACATTCATCCCATGAAGCTTCATTAAGATATGGGATGATGTTGGCTATGTCTGAAAATGGTGATTTCTGGCAATTTCTGGCCAATTAAACAGGGAACATGGTGATCAACCATCTTTTTTTCGTCAATTTTTTGTCAGGGGGGCAAAGACATCCATTGGTTTATTGGGAAACCATGTCTAGTAGCAAGTAAGGTAATCCCATCCTCCTGAGAGTAAACACCCCTAAATGGTCCCAAAGTGTATGGAAATCCCGTACCAAAGCATGGTTTCTGGGGGGGTGTTTCATGGTTCTGTAGACTGTAATCTTGCTGTATATTGGGACCATCCGTACTTTCAAGATCAACATCTTTCAGGAAAAGTGAAGTTAAACCCAGGTGAAGAGTCAGGTCAAACCAATTATGTCAGGTCCACTTGGACCATCCCAGTAGAAACTCATCCTTGAATCTTTTGCGATTTCAATGGACATATCTTCATACTGACCAGCTAGCAATTTGATTTTTTTTTCAGGTCATCTAAGATTGGCAATTCAATGATGATATTTAGCTTTGATCCATAATCCTCCATCTGGTTATAATATATAATCTACCATCTATAATCCTCCATCTGATTTATAAAATCACCATGAAATTGATCATCAGAATCATAATCATCTATAATTCAAAATCGACAATCATCTGGTTACAATATCTAATTTATATATGGGGATGGGTCAAAACCTATTAGTAGCTATTTTAATGGGATGAACATCCATGAATCCCAGCTATTTTGATGTTCACGAACGGTACCAGGGTTTTGACTTAAAGCCATATATATATATATATACTTATCTATAAAAGTTGGTTATAATCATTATAATCACTCCGCAATCTCCGCAACGGATGTCGCGCGCTAGCGAGGTTTGCGTGTGAAGCCCCTGGATGATCCCGTGGATGGCGTCAAGGCGGGCAGCGATGGAACAGGGGTGGTGTATCCATCCTCCAAGGACAACGCGGGATATCGCGGGATATGAAAATATGTGGCTATGAAAAATATGGGAATATGGGTAAACCATGGGTAAACCATGGGGATGATAGGGTTTAAGTATCCCCCAAGTTGATGAAAATGGGAATTTCACATGGGACTCACCATGGAATATATGATTATACACCCGCAGAAATCTGGATGGAGGGGATGACTGGGTGTGTTTGATATTAGAGGGATGGGAGTAGATTAATAGTGGAAACATGTGGAAATTAATCAACAGTTTGACCCTGAATCAACAGTTGAATCCTGATAACAGTCTGATTTTAGTGGAAACTCATGTTCCAACCCCCGACTCATAGCGATTTGAGTAGCTCCACTGATCTTCCAACACAGCAGGCTCATCATGTAAATTTTGGGGATGGTACGACTGGGACCAGAAACTAGGGATAATATATAATATATATTAGGGAGATGGGTTTATACCCTGCAGCTGAGAATTGGTCCAACATTTTAGATGGTGTGTTGGTCAAGAACATATTTTTTGATGAAAAGCTCTGGGGAACCACATAGGTACATGTAGTTATTCATATCATATATAGTATGTATATATCTGTTATCTATTGGTTTCCTGGAGGGAACGCATTGAACCAAATCTCTTCAAAGCATATGGTCGAGATGGCGGTCTGCGGTGCAGATCTCACGGCCAATGGTGAAGATTGAAGATGGCCAGAATTCCAATCAAATACAATGTTACAAGATATACAATGATTGGAATTCTGATATTCAATGATAATTTATAATGGTATGCAAAGATGATATACATGATATATCATAGCCTGAAAGAATTTATGGGGATGTGAAGATTACAATGATATGCAATGAGAATAGTATCACATCCCCAACAATGTATAGCAAAAACAATACTTCAGTTACAAGAGATATAAACAATTGAACATATCTAAACCAAAATGATAATTTTCAGGTAAAACATTGGATCTATATACATCTATATGTGCAGATACTATGATTATATAAATTATATACACATGTATGAATGGGCTATATATACACACACGCAACATCACCTGGATCCAATCCGTCATATGCACCAGCTGCATAAACGCAGCACCTGGCTGCAGGATTGCGTCACGGGCATTGACGTGGCACCGTTGCCGTCCGCCGCAGAATACGATTGTTCCAATGCTTTGCTGTACACTGCAGAGCAGGCGGATGGGGATGACCTGGCAATATGATTCCAAGATCTTCCAAGCTGTGACATAGATTTTAGCAATACGATGCAATGCTATGGACGTAGGCTCACAGGTTGTAAGAGAACTTTGTAAGTTCTAAGTAGGGCAGGGGTTTTGCGTCATCTCATAGCCTTGTTTGACAACCCCTTTTTGTCAGGATGTGTTGAACGTCGGGGTGGGGTGAGAAGCATGACATCATATAACATCTATTGAACTAATTTAATGCTTGAAGCATCGACAAGATGTGTCATGCAATTTAGATTTTCATTTTTCGGGTTCTCCAAGCCCCATGCGATCGTTGGAAGGGTGGTCAGATGCATGAGAACATGTTTTTCTAGGACATGTGTTTCAAAGGCATGGTGCGATGGACGGCATTAAAAGGTGTGAATGCAGAGTTGGAGGAGGTCGCCATGCGTTTCACGGTTTGCTTCTCTCAACTCAATGTTCAATAGTTTGCATATGCCGACACCCACACAATCACCGCATCAGCCAGTTGCGTATACAGCCAAACGTGCCAGGAGTATTTGCGATCGTTACGAGAGATCTTGGCCAAAGCAGCCGTAGACGTGAATACTTTTGGTGCAGGAGGAGCTGGCGATGAGGGGGGAGAAAAAAAGGATGGAAACAGCACTCGAATTTGTCAACCCCCAAAATGGATAGAACATGATAGAAAAGTAGGAAAGCTAGAAATTCTGAGGAAAACATCATCTAACATCATCTAACCAGAACATCTTGGATTTGTTTGATTATTCTTGAATACATCGTTTTGGGGACCACCAGAACGTCGACCCGTCTGATCCTGGATGGGGGAAATTGTTCTTCAGCCCAGGGCAGCTGACCGCAAGAGGGAAGTGACTTTTTTCCACCGCAGTGGGGTCTACTTGGAGTATCATCCCACTTCGAAAGTGATTTTCCTAACCTCAAATAGCTAGAGTTCATCATAGTTCATCCATTTTCTAGATAGTAAGTGATTAATACCTAGTTCATCCATTTTATAGATGGTTTAACTAAGCGTCAGTTTTTTTTGCCTATACTTATAGTGACTTAGGGCTGGACTCACGATCCCTCTCATCCCAGGAGTCACTGCGCTGATGTTGGCATCATCCAGAGGATGCACCGGAGCTATGCGGCTCTTACTCAGCTGCAAGGCGCTGATCCTGCGAAACGTGAGGGCTTGAGGATCTCAAAACCCTGGTGAACATGAGCCATTTTTTGGGGGGATGTCTGGTAAATCTTGATTTTGATTGGGAGTGTTGGCTTTCAGTGAACGAGCTAGTTTTAGTCCAGTTATGAGTGGTAAAAAAGAGTGTAAAAGACCCCATACTTAAGAGATCTTGGGGTCTTGATGTCGTTGTTCATACAGGAACTGTAGGGGAAAGTGACTGTGGCGTTTGGAGTACCAAGGGGTCTCTTCCCGACGACAACTTGTGACTATAGTTGGTTATATATCCAGTATATCCCCAAAAATATGTTCTATTTCATGACCCCCCATTATTGTTATATAACCTCATCACTATGTCAGTCTCTATATACATAATATACATCATTATAGATCAATAACCATGTATGAATCACTATATCAATAGAATATATCAATCGAATATCTCAACAGAAGAAAATCAACTACTATATCACATACACCAACTATAGTTGGTTATATATCCAACTCACCATAAATAGGTGGTATAAACCATTCCAAAATGGATGGTTTATTATTGTTTTACCCACATTACACCATATGATATCCCTAATATAGTTTGTAGATTCGGAGCATCTGGCACACTTTTCGTGCCCAGGCCAATCCAAACCTCGCAGATTCCGATGGCTGGACTGCGCTGACCTATGCCAGTCGCTGTGGGTCACCGGAAGCCGTGCAGGCCTTGTTGGAGATACTTGGAGGATCCAGCCGTGGCGCCGTGGAGTCCAAAAATGGGGAGTTTAGCATGGGAAATCTGGTGATTTTTGTGAGAAAAAAATGTTTTAAACATGTTGAAGCAATGATTTTTTCCGCCCAGTTTCAACTCATGTTGCAAAATCTTGTAAATGGGCGTATGCCATCAATGATTGAAATTGTAGATATGTAAGTGGTCATCGGGAAGAACTGACTACCGCTGTAAACTGTATTTTTTTTGGACTGTATGGTCAATCCTTTCATTGAGAAGTCGCGACTTGCGAAGGATCCGCGACCCAACGTTCTGCATGGGGTGAACTGACTCGGAGATTCATGACAGAAATCTTTGGTATCTCTTTAGATGGGTCCAAGATAGGCAAGTTGGTGCATGTATATCGGCATAGCGAGGCCAACTAGCAGTTATATTCACTGTACGCTGAATATATCTATCCCATACGCTCCATGCATGACCTTTTGCTGACATTTTGTTGTTTTTTGCTGGAACATGTTAGAACATAATTATTCCATAATTACATGGAGCATGTGGGTACAGATGTACAGTCATAGAGTTCTAGCAACCCCCAAAAAGATGGAAAAGTGAAATCCTACATAATCTTACTGAAGAAGTGCTAAAATACGTTTCTATATTCTTGGGGCCTACTATACAAACATTTCACTGGGGGGTTCTTCCTGCAGCTATCTGCCAGTTGAAATTCAGGAAAGGAGCCACGGAGGAGCAGAAACCGGGACGTTTGCTGAGGGTTGGAAGGTCATGGTTTCAATTTGTCAGAGTTTTCTTGAAAGTTTAGCTTCAAACTTTGGATCAAATTTGATTGAATTGTGTGTGTGTGTGTAAATATATTTATTGTCTTATCTTATTTTATAGTAAATTGATATTTGTAGTACCCTCCAGTAAACTAACATAGCTATTGAAAATGGCCAATCATAGTGGATTTTCCCATTAAAAGTGATGATTTTCAATAGTTATGTTAGTTTATCAGAGGATACATGACATATATTCATACAGTAACTTGTTGCATAGTATCATGGTGGCCTGGCTGACAGTGACGCAATTCACACGGAAAGAGTTGGCTTTCAGGAAAAAAAACAACACCTTACTAGATGATTCCCCGTAAAACAAAATGCTAAAAGCATTATTTCATATTATGTCTAATCTTTCTTTGGATATTTAATAACACTAAGATTCACAAAATAGATCAATGATATTTCTGACTTTTTTTACCTGTGTAGTGTACTCAATCGTTGTTTGTTACACCGTCGATGCCATAGGACAAGACGGATGGCGGCCGAGCCCTAAAGGAGGAACGGAACTCGGGGGAACTCGGGGAACGCGGAAATCCCATAGGGGGTGAACGGCACGGACTCGGAAAGGACCGTGATGTGATGTAAATCCATCCATATTGGGGGAATAACCATCCATTGGCCAGCTATTTCGTGGTTAATCATGGGTAAATAATGATGTAATGATAACATAGCCATAGGAAATCCCCTATAAATGGAGGTTTCTAGCTGGGAAAATCATCCAAAATTGGCCATGGCTTCCATGGCAAACTGTTAAATAACCAGATGGTAAATCCACAATCCACAATGATGTGACATGATGTGATTATAATCCGCTCGAATTTTCGATTGATCATGTGAGATTTGAATTATTTGGGTGTACCCTTTCGTTATTTAACATAGCCATGGAAAATCTCTTATAAATGGAGGTTTCTAGCTGGGAAAATCATCCAAAATTGGCTATTTTCCATGGCTATGTTAAATAACCAGAGGGTAATTCTTTCTTCTGAGGAGTTGAATATCATTGTCCTTCCAAGGCTTTGGGCCATCATTGTTCCTTTTGGTAACATCCTCACGCGCCCTGGTCAGTCCTTTGTTGTCTTTCACTCTCATTTCAAATGTCCCACCTTTTTTCCAATCAGCGACCAAATCGTTCGCGAACAAAAAAACAGCTGGGATCATTCATAATTCCCAGCACCTACCCTTGGGGTAATCAAGCATGGTCAGCTGGGAAATCCCTGAACTATGTAGGCATTGAAGTATGGAAAAATCATCGAACTATATGGTGGATTTTCAAGCTAGCCATGTTTGATTACCAGAGGCTACCTTGCAATAAGAAAGTTGTAGTTGACCTGTGAAGTACCATGTAGCAGGAAAAAAACACATGCCGAAGCAAAGCTTCGAGGATCATCCGACGGATTGTAAGTGGTAAACAACCTTGGTTAGTAAGTCCCCTAAGTAGATTATTCCATCTACACATGGACGAACTAACCATGCATATGAACCACTTACTAAGTGGGATGATCTTCCAAGTAAGCCGGTGGGTTTATCATTATGTTACCATTGAATCATTGGTAAGAAATACCTAGTGTATCCCATGAAAATTGGACAATTCCCATGATCTATCCCCAACTTCGGTGGGATAATCCTCCGTGATCCCCCACCTTTCACCGTTGCGCAGGCGCTACGTGTGAAGCACAACGCCGCCGCCCGTGCTCTGCTGCGCGCGGGCTTCGGGCCGGCACCCCCAGGGACCTTCGCACTGGAGGGAGCGGTGAAGCCGGAGGACTGCAGAAGGCTTTTCAGGGGACGATGCGGTGTATAGAGGATGAGATTTATGGGGGTATACCTGTATATATATGGGGGTTTCCTTAAATGGAGATCTCCCAAAATGGATGGTTTATAAGGGAAAATCCGATTAAAATGGATAATTTGGGGTACCCCTATTTTATGAAACCTCCATATATATATATATATATATACATATTTTATTTATTATTTATCTATAAATGTGTACAGCCATTTTATGTGGGGTTTAATAGGATTATTTGATGCGATTCAAGATTTAGCAACCCTGAAAATTTGGGCATCAAACTTGTTCCAACCCGCAAGAGAATCGTTCTTTTAGGTTCTTTATTCTTCTACTGAGGATTTATCTGGATTGATATGGTTTTTTCTACGTTGATATATACTGTATCATTGATGATTTCTGACCCTCCATGTCTACCCGCCAAAAAAAGATGGAACATGTACATATACAGTTCTTTGAAGTGATCCTTTTGAGGTGGTTAAGGGACCCTTTTTGGGGGTTTGCGTGACCTCGAATTGGTGGTTGAAAAGGTCACTTCGAAGAACCAGGTAATAACTTTGGGGTTAAAAAAAACACCATGTTTATGGCTACAAACAGGGTATGGCTCTTGCTCCAAAAGCCAGGACTGCAAGTTGGAGGCACCCAAAATTCTCCCTGCGGGCGGTGCGTTCTCACACCCGAAGATGCTTGGAGCAAGTTGAAGAGAGAAAAACTGGGTCGTTCAATGGGGGATGCCTCCAAAAATCACATTTTATTGAGAACATATACATAGGGAAAATCAGGAGGAACCATTAAATTTTGACGTATTCCATGGCAGACAAAGCCAACTGTTTGAGGCTGCTGCCACAGGAAATGATTCGGTTGCAAACCTTACCTAAGAGGGGGGGGGCAGTGAATGTGTGTTGGTTATCACCCCCATGATCTGCAAATATATTTACCATAACCATCCATACACCATAGAATTCATCTAGTGAAATAAATCAATGAGATGCAGAGACATATGATGAATAGAATTTCACCAAAAATCCGTTGTAGCGAAATTACCAGGGGAATTCTTTGATAAGCTATGAGATCGTGTTTTGGGTGAGGCCGACCATAAGGGCAGGCTCGCTGATCAGATCTTCAAGATGGGGTGACACAACAGCGGTTTCAGCCTCCCTCCGGGTTTCATCCGCACCAGCACTTTAAGGAAAGTCAGCATTTTGGCTACTTGGCTGCACCCCAGCTTCCCTTTCGAAAACCATCCGACCATCCGGCGGTACTTTTGCAAACAAAGATCGTCATCTCTTTCCACAACCACCAGGCATCAGTTTGGTTTAGCTTTATATTTATTTCTCTTCTTCATTTGATTCCTCGCAAAATACCATTGATATGAATGTTTGTTGGTGTTGGCCTGATTGTTGTTGTATATGATTATGATGGTGATGACTCTTACCGTCATTATTGTCATTTTATTTTTTGCTGCTGCTGCTGCTACTACTACTACCACTACCACTACTACTACCACTACCAGTACCAGTACCGCTACCGCTACCGCTACCACTACCACTACTACTACTACTACTAGTACTACTAGTACTACTAGTACTACTAGTACTACTAGTACTACTAGTACTACTAGTACTACTAGTACTACTAGTACTACTAGTACTACTAGTACTACTAGTACTACTAGTACTACTAGTACTCCTAGTACTCCTAGTACTCCTAGTACTACTAGTACTACTACTCCTACTACTCCTACTACTCCTACTACTCCTACTACTACTACTACTACTACTACTCCTACTACTACTACTACTACTACTACTACTACTACTACTACTACTACTACTACTCCTACTACTACTACTACTACTACTACTACTACTACTACTACTACTACTACTACTACTACTACTATTTCTACTACTTCTATTTCTACTACTTCTATTTCTACTACTTCTATTTCTACTACTTCTATTTCTACTACTTCTATTTCTACTACTACTACTACTACTGCTACTACTGCTACTACTACTACTACCACTACTACTACGACGCAAAATCAGCCACAATTAGCAATGGTACATATGATTTTCCATTCTTGCTTGCTTAAACCACCTATAAATCAGCATTTCTTCATGGATCAAACCCCCAAAGCCTGCGGCTCCCCTGCGCCAGGTTGGCAATGAGGACGCCTCGAAGCAGCACGGCGCCAAGGTGCTCTTCACCTTGGACGGCCGCGATCCCTTCCTCTGCGGACAACGTTACCTGGCCGGAGATTTCGACGAATGTGGGAGGGAGGATCCCACCTAGGTTCATGCCATCTATAAATGGGGTAGAACTGTATAACTATGGTTATTGAAATGGAACAATCCCATCTATTAATGGAATAGAACATAATAGAACTATATGATACTATATGGTTATTAACATAGATTATCCCATCTATTAGTGGAATAGAACTATGGGTATCAAAATAGATTATCCCATCTATTAATGGAGTAAGAACTAGGGTTGTTCACCATTTACCAAGTCATTGGCAAAGTGGTGAAGATCACCCTGGTGAGCAGTAAGTCACCAATTCGTCGCCCACCCCATATATTGAACTAGCTATGGCTGCTAACTAGCTATTGAGTGGGATGATAACCCAAGTAAGGGGGTCATAGAAAACATCATCCCATTGCAAACGGGGTATAGCCAATTTCATAAAGCTCTACCGGGGATGGTTTATGGCGTTGGGTTGACCATATTACTGTAACCCAGAAGATTAAAGCATCCATGGTGCTGGTAGATGTTTGGACATGCTGGAGTGGATAGAATGTAGAAATGTCAGAATCTCCTCACTGAAGTGGGAATATTAGATTGAAAATGCCAGATTCTATCTACTTGAGGATGATTATACCTATTATATATATATACACATATTATAGACCATAATTTACTTACTCAATGGATGCAAGCTAGGACTAGACAGTACCAAATTGTATAATGCATGATTATACATTTGCCTAAGAAGTACCTCATCCAAATGGAGGCAACACATATACCATGCATGGATGGCACTGTTTATATTTCCATGGTGGGTGGAAACTTGGTGCTTTTGGCTACTAGTTGCAGTTTGTTGCCAGCAGCTCTAGGTGAGCTTTGGTATTCAACCAGACCAGTTTTTAGTGCCGATGTGTAGATATATACCGCAGATGTAGAGAAAGTTAGAAAGTCATTTCCCCCTATTTCAGAACATATATATATATATATATATAGAGTTTTTTAGTAGGAATTTACCTTTGTAGTTGTTTGGGGTGCTATACACATCTTTGAATATCTATGGAGATGTGTCGGCAGTGGACTCGCTCCATGATTCCAAAGCATAGGAGTTGTGTGCCCAGATTTGGTAGTCATCCTGGAGCAGATAGAACATGGCATTGTCTACATTATTCCAATTGTTGATCATTTTTGTATATGTTTGTGTTTTTGTTTGACATGTTCGTATTCTACTCCAGGATGATTATGGGTTTACAAGATGTTCAAAGACTGTCAGTGCAATCAGCGATAGCATGGAACGCCTTCACGCCATGAAATCCATTGGTGCGACCACACGATGCACACCATGGTGCCCCATGATTAGTTAGCTAAGCTGGTCTATAGAAAGCTGAACAGTAATTTATTCTAGATACATCTACAATTATCCACACTTTCAATGGGTTTTCTAAACCAACAAACATCATCTGTATGAATCTTAACTATGATTTAAAAGTGTAGATATGATCTACACTTGAGTGGTGTTTATCAAGCAACTCCCAATTTTTTTGAGCATCACCTCGCAGGATACATGGGTCCTTTCACCGTGACGTCTCGAATGCAGCTGCGTGCTGTTGCCATCAGTGGCACCAAACGTTCGCAGTCTGTGCCTTGCGGTGCATGGTGTGGGGATCGGTAGGAAGGGTGGATCGTGCCACGGAGAAAATCACTGGTTAGTAGATGTTGGTAAGTTTTTGTTCACCCATTTCTAAATGGGATAGCCAGGGTTATGAACCACAGCTGCCATAGTTATAATCATGGAAAATCCATAAAAGTAGGTGAATAATCAAAATTCATAATTACAGCCCACTTCTAAATGCTACTGAATGCGGACTTCCGATCACCCGGGTTGCTAACCAGAGGAGGACTCGTGGTGCCTCTTGGTATTAGACACATCGTGGGATGAGAATGTAGATGCACCATCTTCGACTTCTGCAGCCATCTGCGTTCGATGTATTTCGTAGCTAATAATCCTTTCCCCTACTATATCCTAATATTGTAGTCAGACTATATAGATATCTTAGATGCCTAGTTGAGTATTGAATCTATTCATTTCGGGCCCGTGGTATCTTGGACAGAGGTGACAGTTCCAGAAATGGGCGTTGACTGTCAAACTTCCAAACATCAGAATTGGTGGTTCAGTAAAGGTCAACTCTTCCGTGTTTCAATAAATTTGTGCATCCCAGGAGGATGGTGTGTTTGATTGATATGCACCCCAGTCGTGTTTGACGATCTGCGCACGTTACCCTTTTTCTCAAGGTGTGTACTATAGTGTTATTTTATGTTACTTTTTTGCCAAAGATGATGCCCCGCCATTTCTTTCGCATGATTTTTGTTTCAGAGCTTTAGAACCCCAAACAGAACAGAATGTAATGGCAACATGTGGCAACCATCCCTATGTCAGGACTCGTCACCTCAACATCCCCTTTTATATCCCACTGTATCCTCATGGTCTATACAGTATCCATATGTATCCATGATATACGCAGGGAATAAACATGAAAAAAAACATTCTCCTTTGGTTTTTCCATGATCTCCTAATTCATTGGATTGGTTTAAAGGAAGATTTACAGGAAACCCCTATATTTCATTGGAAAATCAATGGTTTGCTGTATATTTTCCCTTCAACCAATCCAATGACTCATGATATTCAAATTCTATCCTCAAATCCGTGGCCATTTCCTCAGGTTGAGGCGACCTTCTTGGTCTGCCACTGTGCATTACCCGACGAGATCATCTTTGGAACTCTGCAGCTGGGAGGGATGCAACGGAGGATTCACCGTTGGATGTGTAGGTTGCAGTTACCCTCTGGTAATCAAACATGGCTTGCTGGAAAATCCACCATTTAATTCGATGATTTTCCCAGCTATAAACCTCCATTCACAATGGATTTCCAATTGCCACGTTTGATTACCGGAGGGTACAACTGATGATGAATTTGCAAGAATATACAGACTGAAACATATGAGAGATGAAAGAAGTATATCTTTATCTATATAATTATCTACAATATGTACATGTCTTAATGTTAAGTCGGGTTTCCTGTTCTTACTGTCTCTAACATGACATATATTCCAGCATGCCATGTATTGAGCATTTCACACAGCGGTCTAGCATGTTTGGCTTGTCCCCCTGACTGCTGGAAAGTGTGGGTAGCAAACCTCGGAGCTTTTCTGAAAACCGGAGAATGCCCCAAACAGAACATACAATGTATCAATGTTACACTCGACAATATTCTGGTGATTTCGGTTGAATATTCCACTCGATCATATTGAACACATATTATATCATACTTTTGGTTGATGAAGGTATCATCCCTACAACATCCCTTTTTGTTTACACCCCAACATCATATCACGATTTGATGGTACGGTCTGGAAGGAGGTGAGCCTTGAAATGGGGGCCATTTTGATTCTGATGCAGAGAATGATGATCGACCAGTTGATGTTGGCGATGTATACTACTAAATACATCATTCGATATTCTTAGATCAACATGCTGTACATTATTGAAATAGATCCAGCATTTCCATAGATATACCAATATACTTATTCCACAATCTCACTAGCTATTTTGGATCGATATTGGATATCGTTTACCATCATTTGCCAATTCACCATGTATACCCTCTGGTAAACTAACATAACTATGGAACATTACCACATTTACTAGGACAATCAACCATAAATGGCCATTTTCAATACGTATGTTGAATTACTATAGGGTATCTCACAACAACTCCTCCTTCCCATGGCGCTATCAAGGCAAGCGCAGATTTTTCCCGCCTGTTTGGAGTTGCTGCTGAAGGACACTGCGGAGACCTTGACGGTCACCCCGGACCAGTTTCAGGCTTAACGTCCCGATGTGGACTTTTTCTGAGTGCACATATTCATTATTATTCATTGACTTAGGGTTCATTGAATAAACACAGCAATATATCATAATATATATAAAAGAACATATCTCTAAATTTTCATGAAACTTCATGATTTTCTCTCTCCGTTCCGTTCTTTTTCGAAGATTTCTCATTGGATTGGTTCAAGGGAAAATTTACAGGAAACCCATGGGATTTTCCCATCAATATATAGAGGTTTCTGGTTAAAATTTTCCCATTAACCAATCCTATGAATTTCTCAAAATATAGAGGTTCCTGTAAATTTTCCCGTAAACATCCTTAAACCAATCCATTGAGTTCTTTTTCGAAGATTTCTCATCAAACTTGTCGCGTGAAACCAGCGCAGCTGCGCAGGTGAAGACGGCCGAGACGGACTCGACCGCTGCACGCTGGATCCAGGTGGATCTCCATGACGTGACTCGGTTCGGCGATGGGAACCGAGGACCGTTCCCAACGCCCGGGAGGTGGGCATAACGTGCTGGAAACCATGAGAAATGGATAGAAATGGTAGGGTTTTCCTAAAGGCAAGCCATATGTTTGAAGTTCTTTTTGGTGTTGTGAATTGAAAGTTGGTTTGTAACCCCCATAGAGTATGGATATTTCATGACATTTCTATCATAAATCACAGTCAACCTAGTAACTAAATTTGCTATTGTTTGGGGGCTCCACCTTGTACCAATGGCCTAGCACCCCACAGAAGAAGGTGGGTAGAAGCATCAGAAATGGTGCTTTCACCATCACAGAGCAAATAGAATTGGGATAACCCCTGATAACTTCCCGCGTGTTATCTTTGTTGGTTTAGAAACTCGTCTAACATCATCAGGCTTTTTCATATATCAACCATAGACCGCACATTTCCTGCAACAGACTTCCATCCCATACATTTGCTGATGATCCCAATTGACTAAAAGTTACCGTTTAAGAGGGGTTGACCCGACAACCAAAACTATGTTGCTTGATATCTACATTTTAGAGTTTTTTTCATTGTATCATATCCAAAAAACAACAAAAACACCTGTCACCCACCAGCATCCCTTTCTGGGCCTGTAGCGAGGTGAAACCCAGACATCAGTTGCATTTCGACTTGGCCTATGCCTCTGCCACTGGGCGACACGGGGCAGTGCTGGTGGCTGAAGCTGTGTAGATGGGGGGAACGCAAGCAACATCAACCACCGCATCATGGCAACATGGGAAAGAAATGAGCCGAAACAGCGTAGAAGATGAAGTTTCTATTCCTAGAATAAAGTCTGAGAGACATGGCAGTGAATTGTTTCAAGATCGTAGTCTTCAAGTTGAAAGAGCTGTGGTGCCTTGGCCTCGTTTGACTTGCTGCGGCATCCCGATGCTGATGCTGATTTCTACTTTGATGCATTTGGATATATTTGGACGCATTTGGCACTTGTCTTTTTGCATAATAAACCATAGTAACCCCACCAATTTGTTCCACTCAGTCGCTAAGTTGAATCCATTGCAGTTAATTACCCCCAGTTTTCCCACTCGTTTGCTGTCAACTTTCCGAGGTAAAGTCAGCTGATCAAAGGAAGAAATGGACTGCGACTTGGCCGAGTTCTTCGTGGCGATGTCATTTTCACTACTGAAGTGGCCATTTTGGTGGGTTGATTCCCCATTTTCAGACACAACAGGCAGCTGCATCAAACCTTATTCAAGCCTATTAAACCACATTAAACCTTCTTTAACCCCCATTTTTCCCACATAGTTTGGGTATATACCCCCTTTTAACGTTGCTGTCATGCCAGGGGTTCGGATGGATTTCCATCCACCTCTGATCGTCCTAGGATGCCATCACGGCGGACATTCAGAAAGCGGTCGGAGAAGAACCCAAAGATTGCCGAGTTTCTGGGCTGTTTTCTGCAGAGTTTTTGGTCCCGGTTTTTCCAACTTGGGGAATCCCATGGATCGCAAATGGGTCCAAAAAAACGAAAGAAACCGGGAGATCAATGGAATATCCTCACATATATATATATATATATATATATGGGATGAAATGTGGGTTATGTATGGATTACAAGCCCCTTACTAGTGGGAAGTGGGATGCAGATTCAAGAAGGTTGCTTTTTTGGTGAAGTTTCTGGGGGGTGTAAGCTGTTTACTTTCAAGTGGCGTGGGATGTTGTTGGTCTCAAATGGTCGATTTTGGAGATAGACTCAGATAGACTGGAGCTCGTTGGTCGTAGAGGGCTTGAAATGCTTGAAAGCTGGATTTTGAAAGAATGGCGTGCTGAAGGAATGCTCTTGCCTTTGGTACATGAACATAGACATGGATATTTCCACTGGTTTTATCGAGAACAACGAAATCCTGTTGGGTTTTCCCAATGTTTTCCATATCCGCTAGTGTCTTTTCCTGGTAGATGGACTTGCCAGGACGTTGCCGGAAGTAGTGGGTGGTGAATTTACTCACCAAAACGCTAAGGCAAGCGTTCCGCCATCACTCAAAACACTAATCACCCCTAGATCGAGATCTTACATTAAAATCCCATAAAATGGTGACAGTTATATAAAACGCGCGATCTCTTGGTCACGAAAGATCGTCACATTTTGGCCAGGGATATGGTGGCTTTTGACCCAGCCTTCCAGGTCTTTGCTGGATCCATCATTTTGGAGTTTCAGATGACTCGCGAAAAGGCGCAGATTGGTCTGGGCGACCCATTGACACCCGTTACTTTTTTGATGATCAAACATGGCTAGCTGGAAATTCATTGAACTATTATATAATGAATATATATATATATATATACTTACTACATGTATATGCTTATATTTATATGATTATATATCATTCTATATAAAATTCTATATAATTGTATACAATTACATATAGTTACAGAATCGTAATTGAATATGACTATGTATGACTATATGCATATGTATATATATATATATATTAAATGGGCATCGATCTATGGGAAAATTATCTACAATGAGGGGACAAACACCGACCGTGTTTGATTTTCCTTCAAGGTGGGTGGTGCCCCCAGGTGAACATAACTTCAATAGCTATGGGAACTATAGGGGATAGATCTATTCATATAGTACATAGACTAGTTAGCTAAGTTAAACCAACTATCTAGTCATTTATGAATAGTTACCATAGTTAAGTTACCATAGTTACAAACCCTACAACTTCAATAACATAACATGGGGTGAAACTAAAACCAACTTGTTAGGGGGCACCTCCTTGTCTGAGATCTTCAACAATTTCTGGTAATGACTATAACTATGGAAATTTCTCGGTCTTCACAGGCAGATCATCGAATGAAATGGGCCACGGCTTCATACGGCTTCCATTGCTATGTTGAACCAGAGGGAACTTCAGAAACTGTATATGTTACTGCAGCACTTTCAGCTAGTTATCCAAAAGATGACGAACAGTGTTTCCAGGACGTGAACAGGATTATGTCTACTTCATATTTATTCAATACATCTTCATTGAGTTCCACATATGTCCATAGGTTTCCCGCTTGTTTCTCATTGTCCCAGAATTGGCTGAAAACCCCTATCATTGGGCGGAAAACAACATGTTTTCCTGCAATCGTTCCCTGAAACCAACCAAATTCATCCTCAATACTGCTTGGTGTCAATCTGGTTTCAATCATTTTCGCCCAAAATATCACAGTTCATCATCCCATTCACATCCAATCAAATCCCATATAATCATATGGTTATGGCTCATTATTGACCCTATTGGCTTGGTTGGTTTATGTGAAAATTTACCATTCAAAATGAACATGTTTGGTACCATGAATTTTGAGCCTCTCGCCATATATCATACCATAAAATCTACATAGAATCCCCATCATCATCCCATTCATCTTCCCCCAAAAGAAAATCGTGGCATTCGAAAATCTCACAAAATCGTCAGGCCGATGAGTTGCAACAGCACCTGGAAGATCCGGAGAGTTGGCTCTTGACCAAGGCCGGGGATCACATCCTGGTGGAAAGAGGACAGCCAGATGTGATGGTTTTGGCTGGTGAAGGATGGTGAATGTGTTTTTTTTCATGCTGAATGATGGTTTTAATGATGGTTTTAATGATGGTTTTAATGATGTCGACATCAATGGTGATTCATGATGTGCTTGATGCTGATGCTTGAAGATGTGGATGATGTTTAAGGATCATTGATTAAGGATGTCTAAGGAATGTCTGTAGATATAAGGAATGGATGCTTAATGATGTCTGAACATATTTGGTGATTTCTAGATTTTGGTCTTTATGTTTGATATATATATATATATTAATATATATATATATATACTGTATATATATATACATACATATACATAATATATTAAGACTACATATATCATTATAAGGAATGCTCATGAAAACACACCCCGCTGGGAAAGCCTCTTTCCTTTATGGTAAAATGCTGGGGCAAATGGTCGATTTTCGTAGAAGCTGTCCAGCTTGCCTGGTCGATGACTGATGACGACAGCTTTTGAATACTGCTCAGGTGCTAAAATAAAATTCCCTCCAATCTATGGCTTGATCTGAAAAATGGGCTACTTCTAGCAAATTCTAATTCCAATGGATTGGCGTCATTTTCTCCATTAACTAACCACTTTGTTGGGTTAATTCCCATGTTCAGACACCCATATCCAATAGATCCAGAAGTGAAGACAGAGAACCTGAGGCGAAGAATCGGAAAGCCTTCAAGAATGCCTCCATGCAGGTGCGAATGACGGCGATGGTTCACCCCACGTGGCGTGTAAGTGGTTATTCACTAGTTAGTTACTTAGTTAGGTACTCGTAGGTAGGTAGGTAGGTAGGAAGGGTAGGTAGGTAGGTAGGTAGGTAGGTAGGGTAGGTAGGGTAGGTAGGTAGGAAGGTAGGTAGTTAGTTAGTCAATCAGTGAGTTAGTTAGCTAGTGGGCTTAGTTCACCCAGTTCTCAATGGGAGTTCATCGAAGTTCACCCCAGAAAAACATGGGGCACTTCCCAGGGCTTCGAAAACGTGACTTCGTATGCGATGATCATCCCAGTAGATTTCAGGGGGGGCCACTCTGGAAGTGAATCGTGAACGAAAGGTGATTGAATCATTGGATTGGTTTAAGGGAAAATGTACAGGAAAACGACATATATCATAGGAAAAAGACCATGGTTTCCGGTTTTGATTTTCCCTTCAACTAATCCAATGATTGAAGATTTGAGAAATGTTAAATTTGCTTGACATCTTCAGGATAAATCAGCTTCAGTCCTCTGTATGACTCACCGAAATCCTCTAAGAACTGCTGCGAGAATTGCCTGTGGAAAACCCTCACTAGGCATGATGGAAACATCAATGGGGCGTCTCAAGAGCTCAAGACTTCAATTGCGCTTCAGGATGAGGGCTAACCCTGTGTGATAAACCTGCAAAATGTAGTGGAATGAGCGACCGTGGGGGAGACCAGAAGAGTCTTGCTCCACTCATTGGTGGCACCACAATCAATACTGACAAGTAAACCCCCCAGTGAAATGAGCAGGTAGCTATAAGATGCTATAAGTAGTTCATAGTTCATCCCATTTTGGTCGTGCTGTCGGTCAAATCATGTCAATTCCCTGTTTTGGTTGCTTCAATCCAATTACTTGTTGAATCTTCAATATTGCGAAGGTTGCATCATCAAATATCCCCCAGTAAGTAGTTGAATCCTCAGTTTTGGGTAAGGCTACATGGAGATTGCTGAAATGGCGGTACCCCGGTACCCTAAATCATTTATTTTAATGGGATTTTCCATTATAGACCATTTTCCATTATAGACCATCCATTTTGGGGCACCCCCATGACTACGGAAACCCCCACATCCCTAAGTTATCCATCCCGTTGAGGACGCAGCGCGTCACATCCCCACGACTCGTTGGTGCCAGGTGGTGGAAGCCTTAGGTCAGCGGGTCACCAGTGTGGCGTTCCGAAGCTTGGCATCCAGCGGATTCCGGCAACATTCGGGTACAGACCGGGACAGACACATACGTGCAAAAAGTCCACACGTTTATTCGTCTATCTATTTCTATCTGTCTGACTAGTCTAATCAAATTAAATCTAATCAAATCCATCTATTTGCCTATTTGCCTATCTGTCTATCACAGGAAGTCTTGTTCAAAACTCAGATCTGCCAAGATGAGCCCCAGAGATCCCACATCCCCTCTGGTAGTCAAACATGGCTTGCTGGAAAATCCAATATATCAAATATTTCCTGTGGTTTGTTGATTTTTCCTAGCTAGAAAATTCCATTGATAGATTTACAGAGGGTTTTCCATGTGTTGACCATGTTTTCTTTGAACGTCGGAGTTCCCAATTTCAGGAGAAGAAGTTGAAGAGCGCATCAAGGGAAAGAGTGGCAGGTGTCCTACTTAGTTTGAGTGGTGAGTTGCCCCATCCGCGTGTCTTCCAGCAGCTCTTTCAAGCAGATCTTGAGAGATGTCAGCAATTTATGGTGTCTCAATGTTTATCAAACCCGGTGTACAGAAACTGCACAGGATCGCCCCCACGTTTGCTCGGGAAGAAAAGACATGGCTTTCGGAGATGCAAATTCAGAACAAAATCGAGCCAATGAAGTTTCCACAGGCAGCATCGCTGCAGGTTGCGCGTGGTCACCATCGGCAAAGAAGATCGGGGCTATATCGCGACCTTAGTGGCGGATAAGAAGGAAGCAAAGTGGATGAGGAAACACTTGGATGCGCAGCAGCAACATTGGGCAACTGATGGCAAGTGACACAAGAAGATGTTGGGCACAGAAATACTTCTCTGTTAAAATAATGTTGGATTCATGGTTTGTTCCGGGTGATATGTTTTTTCTGGTTTGCTGAAAATTGTGATATGTTGGGGGTAGCCAATGGATTGTTGACCCACAGATGTTGCAGCAGGGCCCACAGAGCTATTTTTCCAGCCACCTGGGAAAAGATGGTGAAGGCCTTTCAAGATGCAGCCAGCATTCTCTGTGGTTTTGTTCTCGTCGTGTCATGGTAGGAACACAAGTGCACTTCATAGTATTTTTTTCCATGAGCGTGGTGGTTAGTCTTTTCTTCAGACACCATGTCCAATTCTGATGGGGACCCCCAGAATCTTCCCATACTCTTGGGGGTTGTTATGGGAGTAGTGTGGGAGTATGGGAATGGGGGTCCCATCAGCCGAGGGGTCTACCCCCAAAAAAACGAAAACCATATGGCTGAGGAAAGTGTTGTGAAGAAAATCTTGGAAGATGTGGAAATCTCACAGGTCATGGACCATTCAGCGCCTTGGAATTCATCACTCGTTGCATCATCTCCCGTCACGGGAGTTGCCAATCCGTGCTAGACATTTTTGCAATGAGTAATTATCACATTTTATATACACATGGACTTGGATGACTCCGCCAATCAGCAAATCGAGAATCAACTCGATTGAAGTGGATAGTCGACAGAGTGTCGATGATCAACTCGACATCATGACATGGATTCGTGAAAAAAGCCAATCACCAGACTTTTTCCAGTCTCGGCAGACTTTGTCATTTTTGTTTATCGGACTCTTCTAGACAGCATGTTCTCGTGGTCGAAGAGTTGTTTTTTACCGTTGGAGTTTCGGGAACTGCTGACGCACTGTGGTTTTGAAGCTATTGGACAGTCCTTGCCGTTGCATCCAATGCATGTTCCAGGCCGTTTTTTTACCTAAGTGTATATCAATGTTTTCACAATGAGAACACATGTGAGTATTGTGATATGATGTTTTTGTCTTCGTTCTGTTTGCTTATTCTTCATGAGCCCTTCCATGATGACGCAGTCATAGATAAACTTTCACAAACATGTATAAACATGTTAAAAAAAAACAATAACAACAACAAAAACAAAAACAAAAAGTAAACAACACATCTTGGGATGTGCTGATGTCATTTTTGCCAGTGGAATTCTGCTACCCCTCGCTGCATCCCAGGAATACTTGGACTTGGACTTCAGTGTGGACATAATGAAAGCAGGCGGCATGTCAGAGTTTGTTCATAGACTCTGTTTGTCAGGGCCCTGTTCAACTCTTCCGTCTTCAGTGATAGTAGAAAATTGTCTGCAATTTAGGGGATTCTGGTTTTCCAAACTGTCCAGCCCCATGTAATGTAGACACCTAGCATTTCGAGAACCACAGCATGCTTTTACTTTGCGGTGCCGGCATTGCCCATGCGCACAGGCAAAGGCAGGGAGATTTTGGATTTGCTCGCTGTTCCAGAGACAGCCACCAAGATCGCGGTGTCTTGTCAGCCGGGACCCGGCGGAGATTGGCCATGAACAATTGCAATCTAACTCCATCTATAATACTGTTCATACTGGTAGCATCTGGTAGCTATGCAAAGTCAAAATTGTCTATGTATCTACAGTTAGATGTTGAGATGTATGTCGTCAACCGCAGCTACCATGAGTCTCTGGATCCTTAGGTTATTGTTGGGTGAGCAACAAACAAGCACAGCCATTAGTGAAACGGAAAGTGTGTGTTCGCGCACATGTACAGTTGTCTTCGCGTGAACTTTTTGTTTTTGCTTTCACCCCAGAATTAGTTTCAAAACGAGGTCGGCCGGCCTGAAAAAACGCTGGAGGTAAAATCAAAAACGTAGTAGAAACGACAAAAACCACGTCAGGCGTTGGAAACGAGGTCAGGAAATGGAAAACCAGGAACTTCACACAACTTCTGTGGCAATATAGCAGCTAATATAGCAATCTCCCCAAGTTCAAGACGTGAAATTTTTTATCTCATGTTCAAACGAGATATGTTTTTTCCAATGTTCACCATATTTTCCCGGCATTCTTCCGGTTTCCTCCACCTTTTTCCGTTGCTTGACTCACCCCCCACGCAGCCCCAATGGTCGTCCTCGGCCGTCCTGAGGACACCATGGCCATCATGCGCGGCATCGACACCAAGGTGGCCGTCACCACGCCGGCGGCCTCGCGGAAGTTGGCGGATTTGGAGGTGTCGCTGCGGCTTGGTTTCGGATGTTGTTCGTGGGTATACGTGGTGGCTCATCCCAGTGACTAAGCAGGTTCTAACCCTAATTAGAAGTGGATTAAGCATGATTAAGCCTACTTAGCCTCACTTATGATCAGGGATAATCTACTTAGTAAGTGGAATGAGACACCAAGTACCCGCTGGTGATCCAACATGGCAGAACATGTTCTATAGGAGGTTTATAGCTGGGAAATTCATCGTGGACATTCCAGCAAACCACATTTGATCAATGGAGCGTAGTGGGTATAAGTACAGTACGAACATGTACTGACCCCTATAAGTTGGGGTAGAAACCCCAGAATTAAATGGTTGTAGTATGTTGTAGTTATATATATTTATATATCCACTTACAAGTGGAACTGCACCCCCAAGTGGGCGTTGGACCGTTGTTGTATGGTAAGGATCGGGATGTTGGGTGGATCCGTGGGTCGAACATGGCCGTGGTTAGTCTTTTAGCTTGTGATCATAAGGGGGTCATCCTTTAACATAGCCCTGTTATCATTGAGTTTATAAGCTACTTATGAATTATTATTATCATTGATTAGTCCTGTTCAGGGGGTCATCCTCTAACATTATTATAAGTTGTTATCCATAGAGGATATAATCCACTAATCATTGAGGTGGACTGAAACTTGAGTGGAATCGATGGTAAGGAAACTGGGAGAGCCGAGATGCCAAGGTGGACGTTGGTGCTGGGGATATGGGGGAATCCCAGGGGTACATACATAATACAGGTTGCTTAATTATAACATATACATATACACAATGTATATATTCCTAAACCAGAATAGCAATCCTAAAGTGCGACACAAAAAAGTCTATGAAATCACATGTTTACTGATACTCCATGTAAATCCCCAGCTTTACCGAGCAAATCCCAGCGCTTTGCTGATTAAATCATGATTTTGAATGTTAAAACATGCGTTTTTGGTTGACAACGCAGCGAGCTACTCAACACTGGCCTAAGGACCTGGTCTGCCAAGAACGGCAAGCCCGAAACGACGCCCGGCAGGTTTTCACGACAAACATTGGAAGCACAGGAAAGAACATGGACTTGGATGGATTTGGTGTTGCTCAAGGATGATCAAACCAGCTGAAATCGGGATTAGACCAGTAGAAAGTGATAAAACTAATGGATAATGATGAGATTTGCAGTATAAGCAAGAATATGATATGTTGGTCTGTCAAAAAATAGGATATACACCATTGTATACCAATTTCATTGGGAACATGATGATAAAGCATCAACTTTGCTAGTACCCGTATTTTCAGATGAAGCAAGATGAAGCCATATCAGCGGAACTTTGGAGGTTGCCAGCTGAATTTAGAAGGAATCAGCAGATATGTGGATTCAACTAAGATTGAGATTTAACTAGCTGAAGTTGGGAATCGCAAATAGGGATTTAACCAAGAGTTTACCAGCAGAAATTGCAGTTAGCCGGAAATTGAACCAGCCGAAATTGAGATTGAACCAAGAGAAAGGGTGAGTTGAGACTCTGAAATCAAGCATGGCAGGCGGGAAAATCACCCAACAGTTGATTCTTTACACCTTGGAAATCGGAGTTTCCCATTGCCAGGCTAGATTACCTGAGGGTATCCTGAGGTTACTTGTACAACAAACCTAAAGTTGGTCTGTGATTACTGCATTAGGTGTGTCTATAAATGGGGGTGCATCAGGATACCCAGAAATTGTCACATACAATTGCGGTCTCATGTTCTGACTTAATGGAGATTTGCTAATCAGAAACATAATTTTTCCTATGGGATATTTGTTGGGTATCTTCTGCCAGGTGCTTGAGAGGTTTCACCCCAAGGGTGGAAAATTGTTTGATGTTCTTGGGAAAGTTTAGGGTTGAAAAACTGGTTCTGAATTTCAAAAACAAATGTTTGTACAGTACATGTTTGTACTATTATTTGTCAACCCTAAACTTTCCCCAAAAGCATTTAAGTGTGGAACTTCAAGGACGACTTGAACTATGCGCCTTCTGTTCGACCACAGCCCGCAGCTCCGCCAAGGACTCCAGATGTGGATTGCAGCTGCATCATCTATGCAGAGGAGCATTTGGTCTATGCCTGCAAGTTCAGTTCTCCTTTCAATCAGGCCTGGCACATGGATGCCCCGACAATCTGGCCCGGTTTGCGCAAAGACGACTGCTTGATCGAAGTGGGCAAATCTCACCCGCAAAAAGATAGAAAATAGAAAATATAAAAAATGACTAGAATAGGGCTAAATGTATCTAAATGTTGTTTCTGGGAATTTGCTGAGTGCTGTATGTCTAGACATTATAATTATATATAAGTTATATATATATATATATCTATATAATACGCACTATATTTAACACCATTATATCATTATACACACTATATATCACTATTTAACATATCAAATATAGTGATATAAATGATATTTAGCAACATTGAACCATATTGAAACCATGATATCCGGTTGCCCCTTCTTGTCGCCGTTAAACGGCGACTTCTGCCAGGGCAACCCTTCCAGTCCCGTAGAGATGAAGGTGGTGGGAGCGGTGGGTCATGGGATGAACAAATTGGATTTTTATGGGATTTGATAGTGATTTCATAGGGATTTATCCACATTTTTATGGGATTTTCATAGGGATTTTATGAGATTTGATAGTGATTCATGGGGATTTAACAGGAATTTAACCAACAAACATGTGGATATGGGATTTTACATGATTTTACCCTCTGGTTATTCGACTGTTTGCGAACTGGAAAATCACCATTTTTCATAGGTAAGTATAGGGATTCATTAAACCATCCATAGAAGCCATTAGCCAAGAACCTGGTTGATTGGTGAATTTGTTTGGATTTATATTCATGTTGGCAAAGGAATGTCCATAAACCACCAATATGTTGATGCTTTATAGCACCCATACAGATGGTAAACTTGGGGATGGTGGGATCCTATTGCTTTGCTAACACCATTTTTTGTTGGCGGTTATATCGCCAATAGGATTGGGAAACCGCTTTGAACCAACTTCCATTTCATGAGATGGGATATTATGGTAGCTTTAAACGGCTCACATTGGCCGTAATCAGATGGCCAATCCCAATCCCCCCGGGGCCATATTGAAGGCCCCATTTGAAAAAGTCCCTCATGTTTTTAGAAAAAACATGGTTTATGGGCAGTGTCTAATATGGCTCCAAGAATTTGCAGGACCTATCAGCAAACAAGTGGAGAATGAACCGCCAAATATGGAAATCAAAGTTGAAAGCAGTAAAACTGCGGGAGCAACTGCGGGACCTAGCCTCTGATTTGAATAAACATAACAATTGCATGTTGAGAAGCCAATCGGACGATGCTGGCTGTTTGACGTGATACCTTTGGGATATTGGGCAACCACATCTTCTAAACAGGCGGCTGGCAAGTCTTGCGGTGTGAAGATAACAAGCTGCTGCAGCCAGTTGTGTATTCTTGCATTTTGATATTCCAACATCCACATCCCTCCTGCTTTTTTGTGTTTCCTCCTATGTTGTAAGCTGGATCCGCATTTCCCAGCCAGCCTGTCCCTTAACTCACAGGTTTGATGTATTGTTTAGGCAGGAAAACGCAACAGATTGATAGCAAAATCCCCAAGTGTCCTTTATTTTTTGGAATAGTTGTCTCCACACGGATGTTTGATTCTTCAAGTACCTTTTCCTTCAAAATTCTCCGAGCAATCCAAAGTTATCCCCAATTTAGCCCCAAATTATATTTTTCAAGCACTTTCTCTTCCAAAATATCCTCCAAAATTCTCACTGGATTGATTGTACAGCGAACATCGAAACCAGAAACATCCAGAAACCATCGATTTTCTCATGAATTCCAGGGCTTTCATGGGGGTTCCCCTTTGGATTTCCCCTGGAAAAAAAACCAAAAAACGCCACCTCGTTGGAGGACAACTTCCACCACGAGGAAATGGCCAAAGCGGTTCGCATGGCGCTGACGTCGAGTTCCAGCTCGGCCGAACGCTTCCGGCGGCCCATGTCCATTGATGTCTCGGCCCTGCCTCGAGAGGCCACGGCGAAGGGGGCTATGGCGTTTTTGAAGCCATTTATTTGGAGGAATAACCATCCATTCACCGGCTATTTCATGGTTAATAATGGGTAATAATGATCATTGAATCATTCATGGTGATTGTTTGATATTTTTTTTGTGGTGAATGATTATCATTGATGTGGGTAAAACAATGCCATACACCACCCATGACTGGGAATGGTACACATACAACGGCTTTGTTTTATCAACATGTCATTATGTTTTTTAATATCCCAAGATACCCTGACATCCCATCATATCCCTCTAAAATATGGTTGGGTTGACCCAGTTGGATGTTTGTTTATGAACCCTACTCAACTATATATGTGCCATGGTCAAGACGTTTATACCTGTATTGGGGGATGGTCATCAATTGTCAATCCATTTTCATTGTTTGGATTCCCTTTAAAGGTATTTGTGGGGTAAGGCGAACCCATGTGGATTGTGGATACCAATAAGTTATGGATGACAATGGATATAATGTTGGTCAAACAATAATAAACCATCCCCCAAATCACCAGATTATAGGTGGTATAAACCATTCCCAAATGGGTGGTTTATTATTGTTTCACCCACATTTCAATGGATGTGTACTGGAGCGTTATCTCTTTCAGATGGCAACTACAATGAGGCTTCCACGTTTCACTGATCCCACGGTGGGACGATCGTCTTCGTAGGGATTCTCGTTTCCGCGTGTTTCCTCGTGTTTCCCCTTTTTCTTGCCAGAAAGATGGTGAAAAAAGATCAAACCAGTCAAGTGCCATCGGAAATCCATGACTTAGCCAGTGGTACCACTAGGACCTTGAAGGTGACAATCCGATGTCACAAGTCTCGGAAGGTCACGGACATCTACTTTGTGATGTCTGCAGAGGATGATGAGGTCCGACAGACATGGCATTTCACAAGGGGCAGTTGCGGATTGGTCCAAGAGTTTGGATCCAGGAAATACACATCATGTGGGTAAAACAAGAATAAACCATCCATTTGGGAATGGTTTATACCACCTATAATCTGGTGATTTGGGGGATGGTTTATTATTGTTTGACCAACATTATACAAGTTGATTTTTGCTCATCTAGTTTGTCAAGAGACTCCGATGAGTGTTTGATTTTTTTTGCGGGGGGTTGGGATTTCAAATTTTAACATACCTTGACCCTCAAATGAATGACTGGTATTCTGTGGTATTTCAACATACCTTGACTTTTTGGTACCTCGTGGTGCAGATTTCTCAGCTTCTAGTGGAGCCACTAGCTCTGGCCCTCCGAAAGCTCATACTTTTCGTGGGGATGCCATCTCAGAAAACTCATACTTTCCCTGGGGACGACTTTTTAGTGTTTATGTTAATCTCTATATCTCTCATAAAGTCAACATCCAGCCGAATGGATTTGGTTTAAAATTGGGACAAATCTGGAAAAATGCCCCAGAAATGCCCGAACTAATCTAATCATGTTTCCATACTTTTTGCCATGAAGATCATTGACTTTGCCATAAACTTGGATCAAATCAGGGGAATTTCTCCATTTAGTTCGATGATGTTCTCATTTCAATGTACATTTCGGGGGGATTTCCAGTTGATCTTGCCATGTTTTTGAGGTCATTGGAGGGGTAGATTCCCTCCATGAAACGTTGGACCAGAAATCACCTTCACCCATCCGTTCGCCATCGCAGGACCTCTCCCACTTTGCGGCTGCCACATTGTCCCTGGTGGATCTCGCCCGAGATCAAGAGCTCACGAGCTGCGAGTGTAGCCTTCCCAAGTCGCGGAGTGTCACTTGGTAAAAGGGTCAGTGCAGAAGCGGAGTGGTGGAAATCTGCGAACAAAATGGATGAAACATGGATGAAAATAACTGAAAACAGATGACAACGGTTCTTTTAGAGACATGTTTATTGCGAGTTGTGTAATTATGTCACAACCCTTCTAGAGTTCTCGTCTCAGATTGAGGAGGGGGGTGATTTTCATGATGTCAAAGTGTGTGATATGCGATGGTCGCCAGACTTACCACTGTCATGATCCTCGATCCCTGAAATTTTATCCCATGACCCCAAAGATGGGGGCCCTTCACTGACTGTTTTTGGGCGATGCCCAGGCGTAGTCGGGGTGAAGTCTCATTTTGAAGACAAAACTCCTTTTCAAGAATCATATATAGAATCATTATTAATTCTATATTCAGTGTTTAAGAGTTACACACCAGAAAAAAAAGATCCAGTCCACAACCATTGAGTGCATGTCTTTTCGCGTACCATCGCCCAAACAACCCTAAGCGGTCATCGTCATTGAAGCCTCTCGTCGCTCGTGTGACACGATGGTGTTGGATAAAATAAAAATTAAAAACAACACATATCCACACCATTTCTGGGGTCAATACCTCTCATTTGTTTCACAATGACCAACCCTTCGGCAAAATTGGATCCAAGGACCCAAATTTTGAGTGGCAAAACTATTGGTTCCTATACATATTTTGGCAACAAAACCAACCCATTGACCCGTGTTGTTTATCCTGGGTTATATTCTCTATAATCCCATTCTGGTTGGTTTCTATACTCCAAAAAGAATGGTATTGTTTGGTACATCGCAAGAATGATGTCCGCACTATGGTTAGCTGGTTGATGGATCCGAAAAAACACAGCTACAAAATTATTGGTGAGATCATTGGTGATATCATAATTATATCTTATCATACCCCGTAATCCCATCATGTCCCCCTAAAATGCTTGGTTTTACCCAGCCAGACTAATGTCATTTTGCCCACTGGTTGGTTGATTTATGAGGCATGAATTCTCAAACAGATAGGTAGATGATAGTGAATGACGAGATTTCACATACCAAGCTAGAGCCTCTATTTTTTTCCTGACAATATTGTTACCAACGATAGTTTGTATCTCATCATGTCGTAGGAAATCTCATGACATTTCCATCTCCCATCGTTGGTCCACTCCCCTGATTGATCCAATCCAGGGTTATTAAATCCCCTATTACATCCTGTAAAAGCCATATGATCTCCCCATTGTTATGATGTATGTTCTCTATGATGTTCCCATTGACATCTCCATTATATCCCAGTTTAGGCTATATACATACACAACCAATAACATATGTATGTATGTATACATATATATATATATAGAGTCTCTATAAATGCACCCCCCCTATTATTATGTCCCCAATTTCTTCGTAGGTGGTGGTCGCTTCACTGAGCCGCCACGACAACGGCTGGGTGGTTCTGGACTTGGGCGATCCCTGCGATGGTGGCGGAGGAACGTCGGCTGAGTTGGAGGATGGTTTCGGTGGTTTAAGATACGACATTCACGTGGAATAATGATTATTGCGACTAATTATTTCTACTATGTTTGTTTGATTATAATTGTTGTTATTATTATCTAATATGTTTATATATGGTTTTCGTATGATATATATGATGATATTTTGTAGGTGTATGTATGATATACATGTATATATATATATGTGGTGTAATTGTCTTGTACATGGTGAGTATAATGTATGATGAACCACCACACCAAACAACAAAAAAATGATGACAATGATAACCACAATAGATAGGATGATAAATCTATAACAGATAATGGTACATGGTATTGTACATATTCTATGATTTTGTAGTACGTATGATTCACTGAGATTGTCCATTGGCATATATTGAACCAACAAACACAGCGGGGTACTGCCAATTGAACAAGACGGAACCTATGAAAACCTGTGATAGACAAAGTTGGATAGTAATGTCAAGTAATGTCCCATGAGCAGTGATGGGGCTGTGTTGGATGTGACAAACAAAATTTGACAAGAAAGGGATACAAACAAATATGCAGATATTCAAGTACTATCATGACATTATGGATGTATGGGTCAGAACATTGGGGTAGCGATGGGTATGGCCGATTTTTTCAGTTCTAAACAGTCCATTTTGGGGCTTAATAGTTTTTTTCCATGTGTTTGGACTCCAAGCTCGTTCATCCAGTGTATTTTTGACTGCTTTTGATGATTATATATGAAAGGAAAACCACCAAACATGATCATGTGTATAAAATGTCATCTTTATTTTGATTATTTTTGATGGGTTCATACACTCCGTTGTTGACTACGCTTTTTGATTTTCCATCCATATCTGAAACAATGATTCACTGTTGGAACCGATGTTCTTAGCTCATCTTAGCACGCCAATATGGGTCTGAGTCAAACTCCGGTGAACCGAGTAAAGATTTGAACACATATGCAGTAGGACAATGTATTTATGTAGGTACAATTTACACATCTTTAATGCTCATAATGGGATACAATGGAGATATTAATGGGAATATAAAATGGAGATTTATTATGGCCTATAAGTCTAACCAACTTGATGTGATCTTCGGACAGCCTGTTGGGACATTATAAATGATGTGGAAATCAAAACAAAAGACCTCACATCGCGACGTCACTGAAAGGATGGGAATTGGATTGGGGTGACTATCCCCAAATGAACAAAAGTTTTTAGGATACCCTCTGGTACTCAAACATGGCAATGGAAAATCCACCATTTTTAATGGAAAATCCACTATAAATGGCCATTTCAATAGCTACGTTTAATTACCAGAGGGTAATTTTGAAATCAGGATCCGCCGGCGCTTGGCGCAGGAAAGCTGGAGCCCATCTTGAACACCCTGGCAGATCGACAAAGTCGACATCTCAACTGGGAACGGCGCAGAGACCTGCTGTACTTGAGGGTGCTACACAAGTTGCTGGGACACATCGAAACAGGGGGTGGGAGATGTTGGGAGTGGTCCATGGCATGGCAAAGAACAAGTGGAATTTCTTGAAATGGTGAGATCATGGGGGATTTCATAAATTTCATTGAATTTCCAACAACTAAAAGTCATCCCCTAAAAGATAGAAAAGTCAAATCCCACTAGTCAATAGTGATGAATTATTGTCGATTATTTTTTGGGGGATGCCATACTAGTAAGGACCTATTCAATCAGCTATGATGTCTCCATGTCCGATTTTCGAAAGTTCAATGACCGGACTCTGGAGGACGAAACTCAGCCGTTTGAGGTGCCGGTCTTGTGCGAAGATGGGCGTTTGTTTGAAGTGGACATGTTCATGATATCCCAAAAATTCGATGAAAGGTAAGCTATGGCCAATTTACTTCAATGATTTACGTACTGGAAGGGGTGATTCCCGCTATGTTGAATTCCCAGATGATAGAGGAACCCTCTATACTGTATTTGATGGTGAAGAACATTGAAGAACCCATGATTTCCTCCATTGGCTTTCATCAGAGGATGGGTACCTCCAGGGAAGATCCCAGGACCCACAGACCTATGCATCCCCTGAGGTGTAGCAGGATGGCACGCGCCAGCGACGCAGAATTTGCAGTGCTCATGCACAAGATCATGGAGCTGCCAGTTGCGGTCTTTCAATCTTTCATGAAATTTATCTAGAGCAGTGGGAAAAGTGATGGAACATGTGAAAGCTGAAAAAAAAGCACTTGCAGAACAATTCACATGATGTTCATGTCACTCAGAACATCTTTTTTTCAACCATGGATCAAAATCGGCCAGGGGAGTCATGAAAAGAATTCCCAAGGATTGGGCCTTGTCTGAAGCCACTGCTCGCTACATTGGAGATCCGCTGGAGACAAAGCAAGTCTTTGTGAGAACATGACACAACGATACACAACCTTGACAATGTGGAATCTGGAAAATATAAGATCACACTTGTGGTATTCCGGAAGAAATCAAATTTAGAAAAGTAATTTGCCACAATTTTGGTCGGATGTTACTCTTTGATACATTTTTCCATCTTTTCGGAGGTTGATATATCCAATAAGATGTCAGTACAGGATACAGAACTTGTATGAGTGCTATGTTGGTACATATTTGGGTGGATGACATGCATAACAATAACTACCAACTATTTTCATGTGAACAGCAGTGGAATTCCCGCTTGGTTTTGATGCATAGCCGTGTACATGATCACTGTCACATACCTTTTGCATTGACATATGAGCCGTCAAAAATATGTACCCTCAAGATACGAGTTGGTTGATAGGATTCCCTAAATACTCTTGGTTGTAACATATAATCCCCAATTACCCCAGTAGTATAACTCCTTATAACAACCAACCAGGTTATTTTCACGGCTCATATGTTCAAAGCATTCATATAATACACACATCTTTGATACAGTGGAAAAGTGTTGAATCACTAGTAGGTTTTTTTGGTTCATCTTTTTGGGTATATACTATGATATGATGAGATGTCCGGAGGAAAAAAAGAAAACACATGTGCACAGCGAAACACGAATGTGTCCCCATAAGGACGAGACCAGCTTGATTCGCCAGTTTCACCCTTTCCCCGTGCAGCAACGCCCTTTCCGCAAGGGAAGAACAACCACCGAAGCACAAATGGCGGATTACACCAATCAAATACGAAAACGTCTACTGTATCCTGTATATTCAAAGAGAATGGATTTTATTAACAAGTTCACCAATCAAACAGGTGATTTTGAAGGATTATGAATAGGATGTACTAGTACACAAAGAAAAACATGGGATTTCACTAACAAGACCACGGACTTCAAGAGATGGGGAGTCAGAGTTTTTGGATCTCAAACAGGACGTAACCTGAATGGACCACAATGAAGCAGCAAAATCCTCCAAGTCAGCACCGAAAATGGATTTTAGGGATTTAAGCAACAAAATGGTGGTTTTATGCTAATCACACACCGGGATTGAACTGGTAAAAGTTTGGCCATCAGGCCATCAGAATGATTGGTTCAGTTGTACCGTGAGTGAAACCAAAAGATGTTTCAGCATAGAAAACCCATGAATCACTGGATGGCCGTAGCCCAGTTTCTACCCATTCATAGGGATTCACAGGGTTTGGATACCCACCATAGGGAATCTCCAAAAGTGACCATCCCCCGAATGGACCTTTTGTCCGTTTGGATATGTTTGGATCCATTTCAGATTGGGTCGCTATGGATCTCTGGTTCCTCTTTTCGGCACATCCTGTTCCCATTCTCACTAGCAACGGGTGTTCCAAGCGCACCCCGACGTTCCTGCACGGCGCAGCAACCCGTCATTCTGTCGAAAGTTGCCCACAGAACTCACCGAAGGGTGCCTCTCTGCTGGGTACTTTAAAAAGAAAACTCTGCAAGTTTAGCCCAAACAATGCCAAAGGCAATACCGAATGCAGAGAATGCAGTGCAAAACAGCTAGCAGCTTGGGCAAGGTGGGATGGGCTTGCTTCTACGGTAATTAATGTACCAGTCTATTGCAAGCAATGCCAATAACATGGATAAGTCTTGCGTTGTTTTCATGTGTAAGTTGAGTCATCTCCCGATTTTCGTGGCTCCATAGCACATCGTTGGAACAGCCAGGTACCATTTGCAGAGATGATTTTCCAAAGGCTATTCTGGGGAAGCACGGCGAGTACAACCCCAGCAAGGCGCTAACTTGGGATGGTATCCAAGTTCTTGTTGGTGAATTCCCTATAATCTTGTGGATGAGCATCTGGTTATGTATAACGTAGCTATGGAAAATCACCATGTTTACAATATGTAAATCATCATGAAACATCTATAAATGGGCCATTTTGGTAATTTCTATATTTCATTTGTGCTGAGTTTCCCATTGTCAATGCTTGATACTCCCCTCTTGATTTTTTGAAACATAATATATCTTTGTTGGTTTTATAAGGTCAAATCACCATGTTGATTCATTTCGGTTTGTTAGTAGATCCGTATTACTTTGAGATAATTACCCTAATTGATTCATCAGATCCTTCATTTAGGTTGGCGAAAATCCAAGTGTGTGTTGCAAACTAACTTCTACTGGTGTAATCCAACCTATTCTGGAGAAATTCCCACATTTCTAGCTGAAATCATGCGACATCTATGTTTTGCTGGTAACCAACATATTCTGGGTTGTGAAATCCCCATGTTTTTGCTAGTGAAAACACATAAAATCTACTTTTGTTCCTTGCCGATAGAAAGCTAACATTTTGCTGGTTGAATTCCTATCTGTTTTCTGTTGGTGAAACCGTTCGATTTCTTCGTTCAATCGTCAGCTCCTGATATTTTTTCGGGAAAAATCCTCATTTGTTGCTCGGTCAAATCATTTCAATCCAATCTTATTCCACTATAGTGGCTAGGCACCTGTATCCCACTATATCCCCTATTATGTCGCAATTATGGTTGATTTTAAACCCTCACAAAGATGCTATATCCCCTTTTTCTGATCATTATTAGTTAACCAGGTATTTGATGGTCCTGTAATACAGTAGTTGTTTTCCTGCAACATGAATCGGCTACTTTTCCTCAAGACGGTCATGGCATGTCATGGCCAGATATTGTTTCGTCAGTTCCCGGAGGGGGACCTTCCATTCCTAACAATTGGTTATACCTAATTATACCCCCAGAATCACCCAGAAGTCCTTTGAATCCAATTGATATTCAGATTGAACAAACAAAAATGTAATTTGTTTGAGAATTAACCAACAAGTTCACGAATGTTTTGAGATTTACGCCGGCAAAAACATAAAAGATCACTACATGTTTCCGTGTGTAATTGACTATCAAAAGGTACTATTCTTATTTCCTAAAATTATTGCCAATGTAAATATTAGTTATCATTAACTATTCTAACTACTTTAGTAACATAATATTTTTATAATACATACACTATTATGCTATAGTTCTTGCTTATACTAGGTATACTTTCAACGATTGTGTAAACGTTTAAGTACAACAACCAACTATTATTACCATAGTTATATTTCTACAATCAGTAATACCTATAACATCCTATAACAATTACCAACACTGTTATCATTGCAATTACAAAACATATACTATTAAACGATACTATACGTTGGTATAGATAGTGTAATATAGGACTATTGATATAATGAATACCATTAATACTTATTTCCACTATTGATTTACACTTTCTGGGTATTAACTATACTTATCACTGTTACTATTATTAAGTATTGTTACCATAGAGAATATCCTACGGATGATTAAGTACTATACTATGACATATGTCATAGATCATATTATTCTTATGTTTAACAATTACTATACTTTTTTATTAAATAAAGGTAAACAATGCTTGATACCATTACACTCTACAAATATTCTTGACAATCGCTATCATCAATACTATGTTTGAAATAGTAGATATATTGGACAATTATCATACTATCATACCTATACTATTGCTATACCAATTATTCATATTAGATTGTAGGTAAGGATATAGATAACTTCAATAATACTGACCATAAATACCGATTGTTATTAAGTATCAATAATAGTACCTATTGCTCTTTTCCAGGCCATTCATTATGATTATTTTTCAATTATCATTAAGTTATGATTATCATTATTGTGCTTTTATAGGGAACTATTCTGAACCTGTACGATCTGTAATGGCTATAACAACAATGATCATAAACTATAACAATGATCATAACTAGTTTGAAATATTTGTAGATAGTATACATAGCTATCAATAGTTAACTACAAAACTATTATAGAAACTATAAATTATAAATGATAGTTAATAATAATAGACTCTAAGAACTACATATTACTAAGTAAATTAGATTAATTAATAGTCTCTACAATTGATTACTAGTATTAACAAGTGATTTTTGCCTTTTAGTGATGATTAAGTACAAAACACACCATGAATACCAGTGAACTGTAGTGATTGACTTTATTAGCCAACCATTAATCATTGACTATGACTATAATTAACCATACCTATAATAACTATTGTTTACCATACCATTTCCTTATGTAGCATGGCTACTATAGTACAATGCTATTGATACCTATAGTTATAGTACTAGTATTCATTACTATAGTACTATTATGACTTATTGACTATTAATTATTAAGTACTATAGTACTATTATTCATTATTTATTATAATTAACCATACCTATAATAACTAGCTTAATTACCTATTCTTGCCATAATTCTATTAATTACCCATTATTTAACCATACCCATTATCTATTGTAATTACCCATCAATAACCTATTATTGCCATAATAATATACTATTGTATACTTATTATTCACCACTATAGTCGTACTAATAATAATATTATAGTACCTATAATTAACCATACCTGTAATAGCAATTCTCTTAGCATCGAGGCCTTCTTCGAGGCCTGCGTGGTCTTCGCCGACGCCTCGGGCTTCACGGCGCTCACCGAGGCTTTGGCCAAGCAGCCGCACGGCGTGCCTCAGCGCAACGGAGCCTCCAAGGGGTTCAGTGGTTTCAACGGTGAAGTGCCCAGGAGATATGGAAAGTCCTATAGAAATGGACGTTTCAATTGGAAAATCATGGGAAAAATTTGGGAAACACATGGTAAAATCCACTATAAATGGAGGTTTGCAGCTGGGAAAACATGGGAAAATACCTGCCATGTTTGATGACACCGGAGGGTATTATAAGGTAAGGTGAAAGGATTAGTACTATATATATTATAATACGCATATAAGTGATAATGTGATGTAGATGTGAAGTGGGAATTGACATTGATCAAACAAACTCAGTGAATTTGATATGTTGTCTAGCTGAAATAATGTTCGGGATATATGGTTTTGTCTCAACATGTGGAATTTACTCACAATTTGCTTGCCCCAAGGCCCCAATTATCGGGATTTGACCAAGATGAAGGAACCATGAGGATTCAACTAACAAACATGTAAACATCATCCATCAATGTGACATTGGCAATAGAACACCATTGGAAAGGTGCTCCTTGCAGTTTTTTTTTTAGATGGAACCTATACCTCATATAACTCGATCATCACCGTGGCCACTGGAAGTTTTTATCTCAGGCCGAGGAGATCGGCTCCTGTCTGAACGGTTTCTTCGGAGCTTTGATTGACATCATCACCAGCTCCCTGATAGCAATGTTGTGATGGACTGTTCTACCGCCGGTAATTTGTTGACAATTTGTTGACTCGTTGACGATTTGCGTTGACTGGAAAGCAAATGGTACAACTTTAGTGAGAAATGACTCACCGAACTTACAAATGGTTTTTTCATGTTTTTTCAACATCAGAACATCAATGGGTATATGATATACGGTGTTATTCACGGATCGGAGTCTACCTACATCTTTTAGGAATCCCGGAAACGAATAGTAGAATTCATCCCAGCAAGACAGACAAGGTGAGCCAAAAAAATACCCACAGTCTGGAGATGGTTCAAGTCTGGGGCTTGAAATTTCCTGGCGCCGAAGGCTATGGTGGCGATGTCTTGAAGTTCAGCGGCGATGCCGTGACCATTTTGTGGAAAGTGGATACTACGGCAGGTCGCAGGGGTAGGGGTCAACCAGTCATGGAAAATGTATGAAAATGTGTCATGGTCAAGTCAGTTGGTTAACGTATATCCATATGGGTATGGCTCAAAATTATGAACCCTATAATTGGTTGGTTCATGTTAATTGGCCATTAAAAATGATCATTTTGGCCATTGGGTACCGTAATTTTGAGCCATAGCCATACGGGGTGAGGGTCATCCATCGATTTTCATGGTTTTTTTCTCATGCCCATTATGTTTGGATTCCGGCCATTGCGGAAGGGATGACCTGAAACCATCTCCCTAGCGCATATGTTAATCAGATAATGTGAATGCGAATGTTAATTTATCATAATTTATCAATTCCACAATTTTGAGGACTGAATGCATGTCAAGGATTATAGTTGATTTCAATTTGATACAATCCCGCTTCCAAGACCATCAAAACAACTTTTGACCCGTATTTGACAGTCCAAAATCCCTAGGAAAACCAGGTCAACGATTTTTGATCAGATAGAATATTTGAAGCATATTGATTATCAATATGTTCGTAAATGGTCCATGATGTTTTCTGTAATCCATCCAAAATGACGAGGTAAGGATTAGAACGCCCTTTTTAAGGATCACCTATGATAAACTATTATCCAATAGTAATTATCCTAACAGGCAATGGTTGTAATAATAATATGTCTTAATTGACAGAGTTCAATCAAACAATCACAAGTATGCAAGTCTTCTAGTGAAGCTTATTTTGTCATTGCATGTTCTCATTTTTGTTGGGGTCCTGGCACTTTTTTCCTGGCGGGAAGCACGATCAGCTGCTTGAGGAATCTTGCGGCTCCTATTCCTGTTATTTTTATTTGGTTGGTTTGAAGTTGCTTGCACACTATTTTATGCAATGTATATACCAATATATATATATATTCCCACATATAATATACATTATCTACAATATGTATCCATAGTAGAAATTATGTTTATGTTACTTATACATATTTGAATATGCATCTCCCCACGAGGTGGCCCTGTCTAGCCTCGCCAGGCTCGCCCGACGCTCAGGCCGAGGCGCCCTTCGCTGGTGAAGTTGGATGCTTTGGATTTAAGCTGATGAAAGGTAATGTTAAGTACCCTCTGGTAAACCAACATAACTATGGAAAATCCACTATTTTTACTGGGAAAATCCACTATTTCTATGGCCATTTTCAATGGCTATGTTAGTTTACCAGAGGGTACTTTTTAGGAGTTAAGCTTGTCAACTACTGTATTGTTAGGATAATTAAACCTTGTTGACCTCCCCCCATGTGCCAACGTCCTCTGACGTGTTAGGCGCGTCAGAGAGCAGTGCTCAGTGCGTGTTCGTGCTGTGAAAGTCTACAGCGAGAAGCGCCACTTGGATGGACTTCTGGTCGGACCGGGCCTGGGGGTAGTAAACTGGGAAGATTCATGGGAATCTGTTCTTTTTTTTTTGGTCCAGGGGCCAAAAAGATTGAGTTTCACAAGATCCGAATCTAAATAATACGTAGAGATTCTATTTTACTTTTCTATCTTTTTTGGGTTGCAACTACTTTAAATGGACCACCAGCAGAGACGAATGTTGGTAGTGACACCCCAGTGGGACAGGGTGAGGTTCAATTGGACTCCCAAGTCCTGTAGATGTCGATATATACAAGCCAGTGACAACCCATTGCCGGTGATATTGTTTGTAATACCTTTCGGCAATCAAACAAGGCTTGCTGGAAAATCCAATATATTCATAACATTAAGAGCTCCATTTGTAGTTGATTTCCCAGCTAGCCATGTTTACCAAAAAGGGGGAATCCATCTGCTTCTCGTTGCAATATGCTGTGTTTATGCTTGAAGTGCCGGATTGGAGACTCACATCTAAAAACGATCACCTACCCAAGCGACACCTTTGGTCCAAGGCAATCCTTTGGCCAAACACCTGTGCCCGGTGTCACGCTGACGCTGCATATCGGTGTGGGTTTTGGGCCGTTGAAGCTACTGCAATTGGGTCACTTGGCGGCAGCTGGGGGGGGTTGTTGATACAGGTCACAAGTGAAAATTCTTAAAAACTGGACCACGGAAATGTTTCCACATTTCAGGTCCACAAAAACCCAGCGGTTTTGATCATGTTTTGGATCATTGCTAAGCATCCAATTGTCGGGGTGCACAAGTTTGACCCATACCCATGTTTGTATACGAAACAATCATGGAAGTGGATCAGGATGGATCAGGGAATTCTCAGAGATTCAATGAGTTCCAAGAAGAGTGGCTCTTGACATTCCCTTTGATTCAGGTACAGACTGTACGTGAAGCATGGAACACTGGATCCTTGAAGTGTAGCTGTTTATAGAGTAAGACATCGATGGATAGTACGACTAGTTCTATACATGTACATACATATCATACAGACATGGAGGTGTAATATACAGTTCCAGTTGTTATAGTGTACTATATACTGTAGTGTTACCATAGAGGCCAACTATACAAGTAACACCAGTAGCACTAGATAGTACACTGACTGTAACACCGTAAGAACATAACGCTTACCCATCATGTAAGTTGCACAACATGATAGTATTGCTTTCGAACTATAGTACACTATTAATAGTACTTTCTATATAGTCTTCCAACTATAGTACACTACGAATCACTGAATAATTATCTAGCTAGGGAACTATAGTTATTGGAAGATAGATGATGATAGATATAGTTCCCTGACCATTCACAGTTCCCTGTCTATAATTAGTTCCCTGTCCGTAATCTATAGAGCTGTATTTATAGTGGCCAACTACTTAGTAACCGTCACCGTAGTTAAAAACCGTAGTTTGTAACAATTTCTCATTCTCTCTCTATGTATATATATATATATTCTGTACATATATGATCATATATGTATACATATAGTATCATAGACTTAGTAACCATGAGTTAGTAACCATCAAATAACTATCAATCAGTATTAGATCACCATTTATCATTCTTAATCACCAACGTCCACGACTGGCCTTCCAGGTGGACTTTTGGATCGCTGGGAATTCTGTGCCGTCGGCCAGCCGCTGGAAGAGGCACGGCACTCCGCCAGGATCTGTTGGGGACGTGGCAGATCTCCACTGGCTGCAGCGCATTCTCAAAAGGAAACTGTATTATATGGGGGTTTCCTAAAATGGTGGTACCCAAAAATGGATCATTTATAATGGAAAATCCTATTAAAATGGATGATTTAGGGGTACCCCTATTTTAGGAAACCTCCATATGTACACACATAATCACATATATGTGTATATTTATCTATGTATATCTATACCTATGATGGTTCCCCCGACTAGATAACATGGTGGTTGGGAAGTCCCATTGGCTACATGTCTAATAGGACTTGTTGTAACCCACAATAGGACCACGTATCATCGATTCAGTATTTCACAAGATGGTAAGGTGGGAAGACTTTTGGGGCTCATGTGGCTTTGGGTCAAAATTCAATAGCCTCAATAGCCTCAATAGCCTCATATGATCAAACCATACTAAACCTTGTTAAACCGCATATCTTGTGGCATATTATGGCCATCCAAATCCCCATTTCCTCCCATTGAAATCAATCCGCGCAGGTGGCAATTGCTGAACCCTTAGCAAAGCCTGGGGAGACAGTCGTGAGTCCCACGGTGCAAGAGATCTTAGGCTCCTCGGTGTCCGGGAAAAAGATCCGGGCCAGGGTGATTTCAATCGGGGGTCCTAGGGAACTGGAGAGAAAACCGGAGGCAGAGGATATACTATACTATATTATATATTATATATATACATGCATAATATGTGATTTCTACTTGATGTGTATATCTAAGCCTACAATATGACTGCACAATCTGTAGATACACAAGTATAATATTAATATGTATAAGTCAAATGGGTTCTCTTCCCAACTTTTTGGGATGCACCTTCGAATTGGCTGTGGCCTAGACCCAGATCCACTTTAGATTCAGAATGATACCCGCTTGCTCAGTGTATGGTACACTTACCACGCAATTTTATTTCGAAAACTGACGCAACTACAAGGGACAAACATACACCATAATAGATGAAGCATTTGGGATGCTGAGTATGATGGACTGGCCAAGCATCCCCATTGATGGAAATGAATTGTCGAAACACAAACTAAGAAAAAATGTGAGAATTGTGTTCTTCCCTAGAATTAAGAGGAAAACTACCACCGCCTGTCAGGTCCCCAAAAAAGTAAAATGCCAAAGAATGCCAAAGAACGTGAAAAAGGTAAATCTTTGCTACAACAAGATGGAGGTTTTCAATCCCGGGGGGTACCCCCAAATCATCCAAGTGACTTGGGGACCCCCCATGACTTAAGAAAGACTTCCACTTCCATATGGTTTTTGAATTATATCTAACCTTACTGGGTTATCATCATTAGTATCCTTACTGGATTTGTGAAATTATATCCATTCAACCCATAGATTGTGTCCGATTAATTAGATCAATCAATGGATTGGTTAATGGGAAAATGTACAGGAAACCATGGATTTTCCCATTAAATAGAGGGGTTTCCGGTTTCAATTTTCCCTTAAACCAATCTAGTGAATCAACAACCTAGATAAAATTACTTACTGGTGCTTAGTAGGGAATGAAGGAATGGATGGGAATGGGATGATAAACTTAATGGTTATTATAGGTCATTCCCTCATTCCCTACTAAGCAATCTAGTGAATCAACAACATAGATAAAATTCTACCAGTATCCTAATTAATGGAGGTATCCATGGATAGTCCAATTCGATCAACAACCAATTAGATCATGTTGTCCAATTAGATCAACAACCTAGATAAAATTATACCAGTATCATTCTATCCCACAGTTGCCAGCAAAGCCACCGAGGTACCAATGACATTTTTGACTTCCAGGTTTCGTGGGCTCCGGAACCGATTTCTCGGAGGTGTACCTGCCATATATAACGCCTATGAAAGGGCATAAGGCTACGTAAGGGAATATCCCCACAAAGTGTGGCCTCAAAAATGGTACAGTAGCTCCATTTTAGGGTCCTGAAATTCCTATTGATTTGATTTGTTTTTGTTTGTTTTAGTGGGAAGTGGACTCAAAACCCATGGTTTTTTGTGTTTTTTGTTATGTCTTTGAACTTTGGATGGTGCGCCTGCTTTGAAGACTTCACCTTCACTTTGAAGTGTTCAATACATCGATATCTGATCCACATGCGGGTGACCAGTCGATCCTTGGATTCATGGCCGGAGTACATTGACTTCAAGCAGATAGGAGATACCCTCTGGTAAACGTTTACATAACTATGGAAAATCACTTTTTTTCATGGGAAAATCCACTATAAATCACCATTTCCAATAGTTATGTTAGTTTACCGGAGGGTAAGCTTGGAACCAAAATGAGGACATTGCCCTTCAGAAAAAACGTAGGCTGCAACCATCCGAATCATGTTTCTCCAGAAATGGATTTAAGGTGAACCCGATAAGACCTGGTTGAACATGGTTAAACCTGAGTGATTCCCACCTTTCCAGTTCCTCACAGCACACCACGCTAGGTGTGTCCTGGAGACAGCAGGCACTATGCCCTGCTGAAGTGTGAACGACATGATTTGCCCAGTGACTGCAGACAGGCCATGGCTTGCCATGGCTTTGCGTCTGGATGATCATCCAACTGATGGGAACTGCTATGTTTAAGATACCACAGTCATACAGCCATTCAAAATGGATGCACTTGGTGATTAGGAAACATACAATAGTTATGTGATATTCCCTTGATATATGGTGTACACACCCAAGGGACTTACAAGAAAGGTTACGATCCCGATTGAATGATGCTCCAAGTGCGCGGGGGCTGCCGTGTCGTCCAGTGGTGAACTTCCTACTTTCTGGGGGTCACATCACATCATTGTTGTTCTTATTATATCAACACTGGTTGGGGGGGTTCAGATACCCTCTAGTAAACTAACATAACTATGGAAATTCACAATTTTTAATAGGTAAATCGACTATAAATGGCCATTTTCAATAGCAAACGGTTAGTTTACCAGAGGGTATGTATTTTCTTGTAACCCTAGTTGGGTTGATTGGTTTAGATGATTCGTATTCTTGGGATGGCTAAAAACCACCAACCAGAATATCAGGATTCTGGTTTATTTTGATTTATCCCCCCCATTTTTGACATTTTCTATTATGCTTTGTATGATATTTTAGCTGTTCATCATTCTTGGTTATGAGATGTTGCACACCCATGACTAGCTGGGGGTTTCAAACAGGTTCCAACAGGTTCAACCCAATTTGGGATGATGGTCCCAGCTGATTTTCACGTTGAACAAATGGCATGACCAACACATGTCCAATATTCCCAACATTAGCAACATGAAGTGTGTTGAGGATTCGCCACCTAACAGGATTCGCGTGTTCGCAGCTCCCTTCGTCGCTTGGAGCGGGCCTTGGATGCGCGCGTGGTGCAGCGCTACGTGCCCCATGCGGTAAGGAGGACTGGGACCCGGAGGGCTGGATGATGAAGAGCTACGCGACTGGGATCCCCTGGGGAATCAAACGTGGCTGGGAAATCCCCGAACTAAACAATGAGAAAATATGGGACAATCATTCATGGGAAAATCATAGGAACCTCATAGGAAAATCATAGGAAAATATGGAACATCCCCATTCAAAATGGAGGTTGATAGCTTCGAAAACCATCAAAGTATATGGAAGGAGGAATTTCCGGCAAGCCAACTATTTGTAGATAAAGTAAAGTAATCTTCGGATTATACTTGTAATGGAACATCCCCATTCCTAAAAAATACTTTATAAATGGATCCTATGTAAAATCTATCCAGTGGTAGGAGCTGGTACGCTTCCCCATGAGCTAAGCCAGTTGGAGCTATTAAGAGTTTCCCAACCATGATAGCAAATGGATTATTGTATGTCAAGTAATATTAGGTATTTGGATGTATTTGGTTTATCATGGTTAATGGGATGTTATTAGCTTAGGAATAGATATCGTCTAATAATGAACATCATTTTTATTATTGGTTTATCAATTATATTCATAGAAATAGGATGTGAATAGGACAATCATCGAACTATATAGTTGGGGGATTTTGCAGCAAACCATGGAACTGATTACAGGAGGGTGCTGGTTGGCAGTCTGTCGCAAACCCAACATGAACTATCCCCAATTTCATCAGAGATTGGTACAAACATTCCCACAGGTGGGTGTTTATTATTGGGTTCATCACAAATGTTTGTTGGCAATTGCAACTTATAGAAATTACATGGAATTGCGCTGGGACATTTTTGCCTATATTGTGGGGATCCTGGCTCCCACAAAGGCTTTATTTTGAGGATTCTCAAGCAACATGATTAAGGGTTTTTTATTGCCTGTCATTTTAAATGGTGGTTGTCTCCAAATATCTTTGTTGGTGAAAACTGTATTGATTGTTGGTCACATCCTACCTCTCTAGCGACCTCAAAAACAAAACAGGTCAAAATCTGCATTCCTTGATGGTGAGACCCCTTTCGCCCATCCATGCTGGATAACATTTTTGAAGGTGAGCAGTGGCTGCTAGACCCCGTTTGGTTGATGATTAATCTGACTAGTTCCGGGATTGTACTAACCTTTAAATGGAGGTATCCTGAAATATGGGATACCCCAAACCATTGGTTCTCCAATTGATAATAACAACTTTTGGATGATTTTGGAGTACCCCCACTTTCGGAAACCTCCATATGGGAAGATCAGAATCCACCAGGGAATCCCATTACAGGTCCAGGTGGATCCAGCTGAATGTAGCGCAGGAAACTCTGGGAACAGTCTGAAAGTCTGATTTTGGGCCTGGAACCCGAAATGCGACGCGTCTCAGTGATTTTCCTCTCCATCAGAGGCGGTTGGCGGTGGAGAAGAAGTCCTGGTGTTTTGGGGCTGGTGACTTCAAGGTCAATCTATATTTCATAATGCCAATCTATCTATAGTCATGCAACATTCCAGATTTCGGTTCGTGTGTTTTTTTTGGGGGGAAAAAAATCGGTGTGGATAGAACACCAGCCATGCTGGAGCCTGGAGAAATTGGCTAGGCCTGGCACCCGGAGACAGCGCGGAAGACGACAACGTGGACGTGGAACGGACGCAGCTGGTGGTGCAGCTCCTACAACAGGCCACCTATGCCTTCGAAGGACCGGCTAAAGGGAGATTCATGGGGGGATTTCATGGGGATATACCTTATGTATCACTAGATTGGTTTAAGGGAACATTTACAGGAACCTCTATATTTAATGGGAAAATCCATGGTTTCCTGTAAATTTTCCCATTAACCAATCCATTGAATGTAATAATCTGGATGAAATGGGATAGGAGCCCTCTGGTAAACTAAGAGTTTGCCATAGAACATGTCCCATAGTCATTGATAGTTGATTTACCCATGAAATATCGTGATTTTCTATAGCACACTGTTGGAATCTGTTGGTTTACCAGAGGGTCGCCTCCAGAAGTTTCAGAGAATCCCATTCCCCCAAAATCTGAATCCTCCCTGTTTCAGTCCATCGGGATGATTTGGGGTTTCAGTTGGGAGTACCAATGGATGTAAGCACGATATATGGAGGTTTCCAATCCATAGGGGTACCCCCAAATCATCCATTTCTAGATAGGATGTTCCATCATAAACCATCCATTTTTGGGTACCTCTATTTTAGGAAACCCCCATATCACCATGGTGAGTTCACCTCCCTAAGTTCGGACATCGTTAGGATCTAAACCCTATAATTATGGGCGAATAACCACGTATGACTGGAACTGCAGCCCCAGGTAAGCAAAAAGCGATGGAAATGCATGGACTTCCCTATGATTTGAAAATGGGACATGTTCCACAGTTACTGGATGATATCCATGGAATTTAAGATCAACATGGAGGATATCATCGTTGAGGATATCATCTTGAAGATAGACATATTCCAGGCCCGGTGTAGATCCAAAATGGATGGAATACCTTAAGCCATTCTGATCCAGTTTGGCCAGTGGTGAATGGATGAAGCTGTTAGGAGCTATGGTATCCTCCCTATGAAGTCCAAGTGATGGTTGATAATTGCACTTTGCTTATTTAATATAGCTATGGAAGCCATGGCCCATTTAGTTCGATGATTACCTACAATAAATTGTCATTCTCCATGGCTATGTTAAATAGCTAGAATGTATCAGTCCCCATGGATTTTCACAGTACATGTGCCAATTTGTGGCAAACAACAACACAAAGATACAACAAAAAAACAAGCCAGCGACCGAAATGGGTTGCTGTGTGTTTTCGCAATGACAGCAAACAATGACCTGAATGCGATGTTCTGTGGTTCAGGAATTTCGAGTGATAGCAATGATGCTGGATAGATTACAATTTCTGCCTGCAAAGATACTTGTTGCATCTTGGGGATTGTTGCGATAATTTGAGGGATGCAGATCCATTTCTCTTGAAGAATGCATCCCTGTCCTTCAATGACAGACGATTCACCGTCACCAGGAAGCGTGAACAAGTTCTTGGTGGACGACAAAGGTGGGAAGGGCTAACAGCTAATGCCCTGGAATAGACTGCCAGGGTTTACCCGGAATCTCTTTGATGGCCAAAAGCCGTCCCGAAGTCCCAAGGTTTTTTACGCACTGATGATGACTGATGAGCAAGCAGAAATGCTGCTCGTTGATGAGTGAGTGCAGGTTCACAGAGGAAAGCATCCTAATTAACATATTTAGTCATATTTCTATAATCCACATTTCAATTTTCAAATATTTGCTTCTGCTGGAGTCCAACAGCACCATTGATTTCACCAGGGATGCTGCTGCTATGCGCCTTTGGACTTCCACCCCTGAACCACTACATCGACGATCCGTTGCAGTGGCCTTTCGTGGGGGGGTGAAGTCACCATGAAGTGGCGGGGTTGACACTATTGGTTCACCATCCAAAAAATGAGGGATGCAATGGGAATTCATTTCGGATATCTTTCGCGATTTTCTGATGATGGATTTCCACAAAAAGAAGGGCCCAGGGAATAGATTCAGTACTATATAAACCAACATTTCTATGGGAGGCTGAATTAGGACATGTTGAAAAACGGTAAACATGTTCGAGCTGAATGGCCCATTTCCATCCATTTCCCACATTATTTTCCCATTAAACCCTTCATTTAGTGTGGAGATTTCCCATATTTTCCATTATTTTCCCACATTTTCCAGGGATTTCCCATCCATTCGGAAGCCCTTCATCTGTCGCCTCCCAGGCTTCGCGCCGTGCTGGCGGCCGCGCGCTTCTGCGACACCTTGGCGGAGGAAGGCTTGGAGGGCCACAGCGGTGTGGCGACCGGCACTGTTTGGTGTGGTCCTTGCCTCAGAAGGACTGGATGATGTGATGAGTCCATCGGGTTCCACAATTTTTTGGGGTCCATAGTTGACTTTCTCATGAAAAAATGGTGATTTTCCATAGCTATGTAAACGTTTACCAGAGGGTATTTGTCCAGATCCATGATGTCATGATGTCATGATACTTGATGTGCCAAAGCCAATGCCATACTTAATGTATATCAATGTAATTAAATAATTTTGAATATTGTTGAACGTTATTTTGCAGGGGGGTGCCTCGGACCAACTGGATGTTGAATGCATGATGTGTGTGTAAACACACAGTGGGGAATCGGGAACATCCCACTTCGCCGAATAGTTTGATGTTTGATGAACCTCAGGTGAGCAAATTAACATAAATTACCCTCTGGTAAATTAACATAACTATGGAAAATCACAATTTTTAGTGGGAAAATCCGCTATAAATGGCCATTTCCAATAGCTATGTTAGTTTACCAGGGGGGGAGGTTAATTTTAGCTCTTTCATGCTCTTTTAGTTTGAGACGGTCAGATAGTCCCGGATGCCTTGAGAAGTTTTTATCAAGGCACCGTGGGCAGCTCCATTCGACGAGAATACACGGTCCTGGGGGATACGGTGAATTTGCTCCTTGGCAGAATTCAACAAACGCGGGTGCTTTTTACGTATCTCCAAATATGAGTGGAGATATTCCATATAGTTAATCCATATAAGTGAAGATAAACACTGATAAATGGTATACAATCCATATAGAAGCCATATGATATCATATAATCCCATCCCAATTTAATGCCATGTATGGAGATATTCCATTAATCTAACTGAGGGGTATAATGCATTTGATTAATAGGATGCGATCCAATCCATAATGGAATTTCGCCTTTCGAACTTCAAGATGGAACATGATAAAATCCATGGAATGAACAGGGCATAAAATCAGATCATGTGGTTTATACAACCTATTTATGGTGAAATTGGGATCGTTTATTATTGGTTTACCTTGTTTTACCAACATTATACCGTATGTGGATTGCCAAGGCTGGGTTATTGTTTCACAGAAATTACAGAGAGTTTCGACCAGCTGGGAGCCCTGCAGAATCTGCAAAATATCGCCTTCTCTGAAGCTGCAAAAATCCAACACCCGGAATTCAAGCTTGACAATCAACATCTAGCTACTCTCTGGTTATTTTAAGTAGCTATGGATAATCACCATTTTAGTAAATCATCATAAATTTTCTATACATGGGCCATGGCTTCCACAGCTATGTTAAATAACCAGAGGGTACAGGCCGGTTTTCATCCAAATCTGTCGAAGCTAAGCACGGTGCCTTGGGGTCCAATTTTGCCCAGAAATGAAAGACACAATGACTATAGCAATCATGACATGTAGCAGGTATGACCGTATATGCAGAAAATTACCTGTGAATGATAGGCTCATTTGATACTGTGCAAGTATTTTTCAAAAAATAGTCACAGTCACATGAACATAATATGAATATATACATATACACAGTACTTAAGCATTCCATGTTCATGATCACATTTTCCCTGTTCGTTATTCCACACCATGTTTTTTCCCAAAAGGTCAGCACGGTTGATGGCCAAGACGGAATGAAATACCGTGCTGGTGGATGCTGACCCTTGGCACCGACCTGGGTATCGCTCCCATATGGACCCCAAAAATGAATGATCATATAGATCCAAGACTAAGTCTGGGTTTCGTATTGGGAGGAAGGAATTCTGTTTGTGCCATCGAATTTCTCACGTGGTCTTTGATTATCTCATTGGAACATTCTTTGGTACAGCTTAGCATCCTGGACGTTGGTCGGACGTTGGAGAAAGTGCAAGGCCCAGAGTTAGATGCCCAAAAGTATGCCACCAAGATGGTATAGATTATCTTTACCTATACTGTATATATATATATATTTTATATATAATATGATATATATATATATATACATACATATATGTATATATGTATATGCATTATTCGAACCAAGTTTCAGATCACCATCTCACATCACCACAATATTCCTCTTGTATCTCCAGAATATCTCCATCTTTCTTCACAAAAATTGGCTCTTGTTGGAGTAGCTCAAAATTCTCTGTGGAACAATTCCACCAAGGAAACCTTTCGATCTTGCAGGCCGGCCGGGGGCTGACATCTCCAACTAAATCAAGCTCTCTCATTCAACTGTTGCATCCAAAGGATTGGGAATCTCTGTCGGCAAAAGGTTGGTGACCTCCAAATTCCTTCAATAGGTTGTAGTCTATCCTATAAAGATCTGAGTATCTGTGAGAGAAAGCTATTAGTGAGGTCTGAGGTATCCCCTGTTGACATGATGGTAAACCAGTGGACTGGGGCACATATGGCTATGCCATTTTCAGACAAACCCATGCGTTTACTATCGTTTACTACATACTGTGATGTTGGTTTAGAATGACTTTTTCTACTATCCGCTCTGACAATGGGATGATGAAATCCCCATGTGAGATCATTGTTCAGCATTTCTCGGAAAATCGGTTTCACATGGTTTACATGGCACAAGTGTAAACCCAAGTTTATTCTCAGTCGAACTCTACATGGTTTAGTTTTTTTTTTAATATGGGTTTATGATGTTTTATGGTTTATTCTCATACTGATGATTCCCATGAACATCCATAAACTGTATAGATAGATATATATTATGATATATTTATTGTATTTGGCACAGGCCATAATTCCATATATTTCCTGGAGTTATGTTCACCAACTTAGTCACCGATGGGGCACCACCTTGGCATCTGCGGATCGCATCGGCAGAAGCACCTTGGCCTTTGATCCTCTCGGTGCGATCTCTGTGAAAGGCGCGAGCCTTGACGAGCCGCGACGTGTGGATGTTGCGGCTGTTGTGGGGCAATGCTATGGCAATGACTGTGTGTTTCTTCTCTATGGATTCTATGATATTCTGATATTCTATGTTTTTTAAAGATAAATTTAATCATAGTTATATATGATTCTTCATAGAGATCATAGTAGAAAAAAGCTCGAACGATTTTTGCCAAGTTTTGTACTGTTTTTCAGGCAACAGGGCCGATCTCACCAGAAATGCAATGAGAATCGCCCATGATTCTATACTCCTTGGATCTCCTTGGTTGGTTTGGTTCTCATTGGGCAACTGGGGCTAGAATTTTACAAACCTAGAAGTGGAAATTGTGGCCTTGCCGGTGAACTTCAGCAGGTTCCGACATGAACTTGTGACAAGTTCTATTCCAGGCAACCAGAGGGTGGAGCAATTCCAGAAGTACATTTTTCCTCAGAACCTGCTGGAATTGGACGGAAAATTCCTAGGTGTCCTGTCACCCAATAGCAGTGGACTGTGAAGGTTCATAACAGGGACCAGGGACCCCATGGGCTGATTTCTGCGCATTTCACCTGCGGTTTCTGTGCTTCTGATCGTCACACCTGTTGCCTTGCGGTTCAAATCAACACGAATGGATCGAAGGCAATGGCAGGCGGATCACCTAACACATCCAAGGAAGATGCTCAATTTAGCATCGCAATTTGCTTGGGCATATATTTGGAATATTTTGGAATGATCATATTGACCTTTATAGGCTGCGGTTTGATCTTCAGAGTCCCGGAGGTCTTTTGGTTGTGTCGATCTACCGCCATCACCACTGCCACCACACTCAGCACAGCCAGCCACGTATTTCACAACCAGCAGACAAAGTCACCAAACTTTCCATTTTTTTCTGATATAATAGCATCATAGTATCGATATGATCATTAATTAATTAATATCTTATCGCAAGCTAGATCTGTTGTTCCGTGGTTCGCTATCCCATTGATTCATCATGATTCATCAACATAGTGTTCCACTGCATGAATTGCCTCCCCTGTGCATCAACCAACATATTTGCACAAACAGATATGTACCGAAACATCCAAGTTGCAGTTACTTTCGCGCCACATGCATACTATAAATATACACACACACATTCACGCGCGTATTCTTGGACATACTATAGACCTGATTGTATCTCTAGATCAGATCAGATTTGATCAGACTATATTAGATTAGAGCGGATCAGTTAGATAGATATAGATTACATCAGATTGGATCAGATTGGATTAGATTAGATCAGATAGATAGATAGATTTGCATCTCACGTTTCTGCGTCTATGGACCTGAGGGGCCTCTGGCTGTCCTCCCGCCATGGTCGCATCGTGGTCTCGTCAGAGCTGAACGTCCGGCGCCTGGCGAGCCTTGGCATGGGGCAACGCCACCTTTTAACATGGGCTTACCCTCTGGTAAACTAACATAGCTATGGGAAAATCATGGAAAATCACCATATTTAATTGGAACATCCACTATACATGGCCATTTTCAATAGCTATGTTAGTTCACCAGAGGGTATACTTGGTGCTTCATCCCATTGAGCAAGTGGCTTCATCACATGTTATAACCCCAGGATTTTTTTCTGTGGATCAACCATACTTATGCTGGATTCTCCGGGTTTCACGGGGGGATTTAATGGACTTTGACTGGGTTTAATGGATATTTATAGAACATAGAAACACCATATATATATACATTATATATTATATATTATATATTATATATTATATATTATATATTATATATTATATATTATATACTATATATGATATATATTATATATATATGATATATATATTATATATATAATATATATTATATATTATATATATATATTATATATTATATATTATATATTGTATATTATATATGATATATATTATATATATATGATATATATAATATATATAATATATTATATATATAATATTATATATATATAATATATATAATATATATAATATATATGATATATATAATATATTTTATATATAATATATATAATATATATAATATATATTATATATATATACTATATATGATATATTATATATAATATATGATATATATGATATATATCATATGTAATATATGATATATATATATATACATCATATATATCATATATATATACATCATATATATCATATATATATATATCATATATATCATATATATTATATATAATATATATATATATTATATGATATATATGATATATATGATGTATATATATTATATATGATATATATGATGTATATATATATATTACATATGATATATATAATATATATAATATATATATAATATATATTATATATTATATATATCATATATTATATATTATATACATCATTTATATCATATATTATATATATATCATATATCATATATATTATATATATCATATATTATATATATTATATATATCATATAATATATATATATATATTATATATATCATATATCATATATATTATATATATCATATATTATATATATTATATATATTATATATTATCTATATAATATATATTATATATTATATATATTATATATATATTATATATTATATATATTATATATTATATATATTATATATTATATATATTATATATTATAGTTAGAATAGGCCATGTTCCTCCGCAAAACCTTCGGTGCGCTCAGCATATCACCCCAAAAAATCCAATATCATAAATTTCATAACATAATTTCATANATAGTTAGAATAGGCCATGTTCCTCCGCAAAACCTTCGGTGCGCTCAGCATATCACCCCAAAAAATCCAATATCATAAATTTCATAACATAATTTCATAACCAAAATTTGGGGTAAAATGGCGCCGGAGGTTTGCCAAGGAACATGGCTATAAATCTTAATAATAATATTTCTTTAACTATAGATTTTACAATAAAATATTCATCATAAATTTTATCATAAAAATATTATGATAATATTTCTTTAACTATAGATTTTACAATAAAATATTCATCATAAATTTTATCATAAAAATATTATGATAATATTTCTTTAACTATAGATTTTACAATAAAATATTTATCAGAATATTTTATCATATTTTTTTATCATAAATTTTATCATAAAATATTATCACAATATTATTAGGTTTATGGTGGTAGCTAATCTGAATGTTCCCTGTATGTATGTAGCATTTCTGAAACAATACTGTCATCATCACTATCACTGGCTTTACCACTACATAGATTTTGTTTAATTTGNATGTATGTAGCATTTCTGAAACAATACTGTCATCATCACTATCACTGGCTTTACCACTACATAGATTTTGTTTAATTTGCCTCTTTTGTATTTCTTCAATATCAGTATCATCATCACTATCAGGGATAAAATGCCATTTACAACCACAATCGCATTTGTCAGTCAATGTTGCTAATGCTCTTTTGATGCTGTCTTTGTGGTCGCCATATGCTTTTTCAATATCACCACTTTCTAAACAAATGACCTTTGTTATTGGTATTGCCTTACCATACTTATATTCTTCACTAAATTCAATAGAACAAGCTTGAGACTTTTTTGGTTTTGTAGTCTTGGTTTTGGGTTTTGAACTCATACTATATCTAAAATATATAGTTAATATTGCTTTAAGTGTATTTTTCTATAAATAGTTTTTACAATATATAGTATCAAAGTTAAAATCATAAATCTAATAAATAAAATTATTAGATATATGTAATCTATCTTTGAAACAAATTATCTATATGAACCCTTATCCCATCCATATCACAATATCTTTTATCACCTCCAATCATATCATTAACATATTCAATAAGAAACAATTTAGCTAAATCCCTTTTAATATATTCTCTATTTCTAAATGTATAAATCATATCATTACTGTAAAGGAAGGAAGGATTAAATATTTTATTCATTTCCTCTTTGGAATGACAAGCCCAAACAAGCATTTTTTATAATATCACTATCCTTCTTACAATATGATTTCAATGCTTGTAAGTCCATTTTGTTAAACACATATCTATCTTTTACACTTTGTTTATTCAATATCCTATCAATTTCTTTTTTATATTTCTTTTCACCTTCATCAAAGCAGTTCAAATGTTGTGTCAGGAATGGTGACTTATATATTCTGAAAAATAGCAACTGTAATTGAGGTGTTGTATAATCATGTTTATATTTCTTACAGTCTTTAATAAACTCCTTTTCATTTTCCTTCATATCTTCACATCTACAACAGCCAAAATATTCACTAACTTTACAACAAATATCAACAGGTAATATATCCATCATCACCTCCTTTTTACTATTTTGATGTAATTTACACATATTACATTTATCATAATTAAATAGTGTCATTTTATCACTAATATATAGGTAATATTTCTTTAAGTGTTTTTCAAAGAAATAATATTTAATGAAAAAAAAAACTAGTTTTCATTAAATATTCACTTACAACTACAGTTACATCTTTTACAAAAAGCTATGATGTTATCTAATGTGTGTGGTTCAGAATTTGACTTGCGTTGAGCTGTTAAGTTTGTGCTTATATTACCTTTATTCATACTCAATGTAAAACCGCAACCGCAGTAATTACATTGATTTTTAATATTATCAATGAACCACTGTTTATCTACATAGCCTTCCTTAGGTATTATAAATTTGTTGTTTTTATCCTGTATTTTGTAATTTTCAATCTTCCTATCAAAATAGCTCATTATGAATTTTTCATTTAGTTCATCATCAGTATCTTTATTATATCTAAAAAACTTTACTCTACTTAAATCCCTGCATCTGGTTATGCAACAGTATAACCATTCAGGATAATTTCTAACCAAGAAGTGGTTATAATCAAATATTGTAATGTCAGTATCAACTGATGAACCTTGCATAGAATGGGCGGTGCAACACCAAGCAAAGATAAAATTACTTCTAACTTTTTCAATGGGTAATGATTGTAATATTTCAGTTTTAATATTTTTCAATGTCATTATTCCATCTCCTCCAATATGGACTATTTTGTATTTAAAATTAACATTAAATGTTGAAGTTTTTGTTTTAGTATATTCCCTACATATTAAAAATTCTCCTACTTCATATTCATCCTTTCTATTTTCTAGCTTCCTAATGGCATTGGATACATTCTTACAAGTATCATTTAAGAAAGCAATGTTATTAGGTGATGCTGTTATGTCGTCGGTGTATGTAAAATATTTTTCTATGATTTGCTTTACCGATAGCTTATTTATGAAAATGTCAGTCTTAATATTGTTTAGTTTTGCTCTGTCTTCTTCTGTATGTAATCTTTTACATATCTTCAGGTTAATCCTATAGTCAAAAATATTTTTAATAATTTCATTTGTGTATTCTTCGTGGTCTCTGGTGTTGGTAAGTTCTTGAACTGGTTTTAATTGCTTACCATCACCGGTAGCAATAATTATTTTATCCTTTTTATTATGCTCTATAAATTGCTTTATTCTCCAGTAGGTTCTTAAAGAACTAAAATAAATCTCGTCAAATACGACAACATCATAATCTGAATAATCAAAAGGTTCTAATTTAGTAGTGCCAAAGGATATTCCAAAAAACTTATTTATTGTCAAAGCTTCTCCCTCGAATTCCTGTAATAATTTATTGGTAGGGGTTACGAACATAACCCTATAACCCTTATCAACCATTTTTTGACATATGTAGCTCTTACCGCTACCGGCAAAGTCAGCAGTGATGATAACAGGGTTGTTTTCCTTAATTACTTCTATAATATTGTCAGTGTCATATTCATCTTTAATATGTAGCTCTTTACATTCTAAAGATGGTATATTAACTAATTCATTTTCATTTATCTCATGCATTTTAGTAGGTAAAATGATTTCATTGCCATACTTGCTAACTCTCCAGCCTCCAATGTCATTATAAAAATTTAAAACTGATTTTGCCTTTTCAACATTCTTAGTGTCAATAACAAACGCGTCAGTCTTGACACTATAAACCTTAATATCATTCTTATATAGTTTATTGTAAGCATCATACATTGTAAAATTATGATTTTGTAAAAGTAATTCTTTGATATACCTAAAGCCATTGACTAACTCTGCTGTATCCTTAATATTCAAAACATAATGACTTCTGGTTATATCACCTTCATAACAGTTGCTATTATCAATATCAATAACTTCCTGTTCTGTTATTTTGTGTAATTTACCACCATATTCACTACGGCATTCCAAAGCTTCAGCAATGTTTTTAAACAATAGGCTCTTTTTGTCAGTTGCTCCTCCCTTTTCTAATAATCCGATAACAACATTGGCAATTAACTTTTTAAGGTTTTTGTCTTCACTAAGGTCATCTGAAATTTTAGCTTTTTGTAGTTCATCAATTGCCCCTTTATAATCAACATCAACAGTTTTGGATGGCAACTTGTAAGCAATAATCTTAAGTCCTAGTAATTTTACTTGACTAAGAACTTTCTTTAGCAATCCTCCATAAATGATGTTATATTTTTTGTTGAAAAGCATTTTAGTTTTATGTTGGGTGAGAGCACCCTTAACCTCAACATAGTATAAAGCAAGATCTGGCATTTGTTGAATGTCAAGTGTTGTAGCATCAAAGCTTTTCCAAATATCAAACTGTGTAAAGATACAAATTTTTAAGATGTTAATGAGACTGCTAGTAAATGCTTTTGATAAATCAAGCTCAGCAATATCCTTAGGAATATCCTTAACTTCTTCAAAAAGACCGCAAGGCACAATGGTTCTGCTTTCATTCAAAATTTTTAAGTCAATGTCGCTGTAAAATGATTTATGATTTGGATTGAAAACAGCCTTATAAAGGTTAAAAAATGCCAATTGTATAGCATTATAGATGCGTTCAGTCCCAACGGTAATACATCCATCACAACTGTCAGTCAAAAGGTTTTGAGTTTTGATGGTGTATTTGATTTTGTTAAACTTCAATTTGATTTTAGTAATGCCGTTAATTTGATATTCAATGTTAGGCTCATAACCGTTTTTAGTAAGGTCAAACATTGCTTTAGTTAAATCGTTGTCTTTCATAATCAGGAAGACCTCTTTTGTATCATCATCATCAAGATCTAACTTAATGATGTCATTAACATTTTCAATCATTTTATAGTAAGTTGGTTTTTCCTTACTGTTTATGTAAAAGTCAGTTGTGGCTTTGACAAGTGGTCTATCTAAATCTTGCTTTTGCTGAATGCTTTTAAGGTCGTGATTTAAAGTGTAGATATGAGAATTTTTAACCATAGCATAAAAGACTTTTTTGTGAGGATTTCTTGTTGGAGGGTCATACCTGTAAATTAAAACATTAAAAAAATCAAAAATCCGTGCTTGAATACCAAACTCCTTAAATACTTTATCCATTTCATTAATGGACGCTCCTTTTTCTGTAAAATTGTCTCTGCCAATGATTTCACTAATTCTTTCTACAGTAAGTCTGTTTTGGGGTTTCTTCTTTTCACTCATCAAGGTATCACTGTAAAAGTCCATCAAACAATTTATCCAACACTGATTTTTGATGTAGTGCCCTTTGTCAATTGCTTTGTGGATGGTGTCAGCACTCAAGCTCAACGGGGTATGAATATACCTATGGTAAATGGATACATTTTCATCAGCATTGGTAAGGTTGTCCTCCATAATGTTATATTTTTCACCCTTGTCATTGACAACCAGCACTGATTTGATTTTGACGCATCCGATGCTATCATAATACATTGTCATACTATCATATTCAGCTTTAAATTCATCATCATTTTTAAGCAGTTCTATTGTTTTAAGGTATTCGGGGGTTTGCTTTGCCATATTGCCGAAGTCTTCAAGGGTAACCCACCTAAAAATCCTTTTGCCTATGATGTCCTTTGGGAATTCACCAGATATTGTGATGGTTGCGCTTTCGGGTTGCTTTTCTGCTTCCTTGTTGAATACCCTGAAGAAATGGATACCTAAATGAGTAAATGCTTTTTTGGCCGTAATGCCACTTTCTTTTAATTCACCCTTGTAATACCAGTATATGAGAAATTCAATAAAGTAGGTCTTCTTTTGTTTCTTCTTCTTTGCTTCGGTTAATCTTTTGCTTAATGTTTCTGAACCTTTCCACTTATCAATATTTTCTCTAAACTTTTCAAATGCTTTGTCATAAGTCCTTTTGTCAGTTGATAATAAGCCTTTTATTAAACTTTCGGCGGTGGATACTCTGGCTATTCTTCTGTCGGTGTAAAGTTTAATAATTTGGTCTATTCTCTTTTTAGTTGCTAGTGTAGTTCTTGTGGTTATATTCTTGTCTCTTAATATTTTGAGGTCTCTAATATGCTTTTCAACAAATTTATCCATATTATATTCCTATATATTTATTTAATGTAGTTTTTTCTTTAGATAGTTTTTTACAAGAAAATTAGATTATGTAAAAGAATTAAACTTTTACTATGTCGCTACGCATCAAGGGTCTATGGTAGTCAGTCAGTTTGAAATAGGTTTGCCCTATTCTTTTAGTAATGCTTTCTACTACATATTCACCTTTTAAAAAATGACTTGTTCTTTCCTTTTCTGTGATTGCCTTTTTCCTTATGATCTTAACTTTGTCTCCCACGGATACTTCAGGATAGATTCTATCCTTCCTTGCTTTCATTGCTACATTCACCCTTGCTTTAAGTTCATTTCTGTCTTTTCTTGCTTCGCTGGGTGTCATATTGGTTGCTGAATGCTTGTCCTTATTGTTGTAGGTCAGCATTATTTCAAGTATATAGTCAGTCCATTGAATATTATTTTTACCCTTCTTTTCATCGTTCTCAACCCTCTTAAAAAGCATATCCTTAAAGGTGCGAATGAACCTTTCAGCAAAAGCCGGATGTCCTCTTGTTCTGTATAGTTCAATGTTTTCACCATCTACATATTCTTTAAAATCGGCACTTGCTATACCTTTTTCATCGTCGCTGTATATGATTTTTGGTTTTGCTTTCATCTTCTCTAATCCTTCCATAGTTCCAGCAATTATATCAGGAGGAGTTTTTCCCTTTATTGGCACTACCACAGCGTATTTACTTAACACATCTATCAACACCAGACCCGCTCTAAATTTTTGGGTTGTCTCTATATCTTCTGAAGAAATAAAAAATAAGTCTAGTTGATAAGTATGGTTGTTGGATGGTGCTACAAATGAATTAAATCCTCTGGGTTTCCTTTTCAACTCTACATTTTTTTTAAAGAATGCTTCAACATCTTCTTTTTTTATTGTAGGGTCTTTCTTTTTAGCATCAGCCAGTGTGGTGGCACGACTGCCAAAACCGCTCCTATCATAATAAATATCATTAATTATTTTCTGCTTACTACTATCGGTCATTAATATTATAAAATAGATTATATAATAAATTTGTTTTTATATAATCTATTTATTTGTTTCTTCTTCTTCTTCTTCTTCAGGAATTGTTGTAATAACTTTCAATGCCTGAACTTTGTATTTTCTGGGTTTGGTCGGTCTCAATCCATTATTTGGCGCCTTTGCTTCTTTTGTGTCCCTAGTGTTAAGTTCAACTTCACCATTTTCAATCATCTTATCCATTTGCTTCCTTCTTTGATGTCTTAACGCACTTGCTTTCTTGGTTTCCATAAACTCCTTTTCATTTCGCCTCAAGCGGTAATATAATCTGTTGTATAGTGCCAGTTGCTCCTTCACTTCTTCCAAACTTAAATCTTCTGGGTTAATTTCAACCATCAGTATTAATTATATATCTATATAGTTTTTTCTTTAGGTATTTTTACAAGATTTATATTATTCATAATTCACTTTGATATTTCTTCTTTAACTTTGGGTATAACTTTTTATATATGTCTTTTGCTTTGTTTGTGTAGATTGATTTTTCTTTACCCTTTGCTTTTCTAAATTCTTGGAAGACCTCACTAAATTCTTTGTATTCTTCTGCTGTAATTGTGTTCTTGTTTTTTGCGTCAGTTAATGCTTCATAGATGATTGTTATATTATTTGCTTTGCTTGGTATTTTTGGTTTTTCAATTGATTTTCTAACCCCGCTTCCCTTTCTTGTGTCTTCATCATCTGCTTCTTCTCCTTCAATATTAACTGCTTCTTTTTCCATTTTTGCTTCTAGTCTTTTTTGTATCTTCTCTTTGTTCTTGTTTGTTCTCTTGCTCTTCTTTCTATTAGTTCTCTATCAGTTCCTTCCTTATACTTTTTTGGTCGCCCTGCTTTACCTCTTGGTTCTACTCTTGTTTCTGGTTCATTCCTTTTAGGATTGCTTGATACATCCATTGGGGCTTGATTTGAAGATGCTGATACTGTAGCATGAAGGCTCTGTCTTTTAACTTTTGTTGGTTGTAATGCTTCATCGCCTGAGGAAAAGATAGGTATGCTTTCAGGTTTTATTGGAGCAAAACTTCTTGGGGGTTGAATGTTTGACATTTGTTCCGCAAGTGTCGGTTTAGATTGTTTAAATAATTCCCCTCTGTGGTTCATTGCTGTCTCTTCTCTTCTCTTCATTGCTTGGCTACTTCTTTGTTCTAGTTCTGCGTTCATCACTGAGGCTTGTTGGAGCCTTGTAGATGGTGACACTTGAGTAGGTTGTTGAGGTATTTGTTGCCCTTCAGCATCAACATCCATTGAACTAGGTATTATTGATGGTGATTGTAAAGGTAATGTTTTAGCCCTTTCAGTATGAAATGTCCTACCTGCTGTTTTTACATTTTTTCTCAATAACAACTCGCCTATTTGTCTTAGTAATAATCTTTCTTGTTCGTTCTTCAGTTCTTCAAGATAATTAGCACCGTCAAAGAAACTACCTTCAGGACTGTTTCTAAAAAATGTAGCATCACGGTTTGGCAGGGGTGTGCCTAATGTTTTATTTTCATCAAGTAGCCCTATTATCTCCTGATATGTAGGTCTTCTTCGTAATCCATATTTACTAAATTTGTTTATATTTTCTAATTTTGCTGTTGCCATAAGTTAATATATTTATTTTAGAAAATATATTAACTATGGGGATGATATAATCTTTTAAATTGATTTATTTGTTGTTGTAAATGTTCTAGTGTATTATGATTTAAGTTGTCTCGTTGAGTTTCATTACTCATTCTATCAACTTGATTTCTGTAATTCACTCTTTCGTTTGCTAATTTTAAATCATTTTGATAATATATTAATTTGTCTCTTGTTTCATTTCTATCCAGTTGCTCCTTTAACCATTTCATATAAGCAGTGTCTTTATGTTTAAATATACTGTTGAGGTCTGCTTTTCTGTTGCTTTGGTTTTTTCTTCTTGTATAACATTATTATATATTAATTCTAGAAAAAAAAAACTAATCATAAACTATCGCACCATCTGAACGAAGTTCTAAAATGGTTTCGCTAACTAAGTGGCAAAACACTTCTTGGATTTGTTCGGTTTCTGCTAGTGCTCCTTCAGTTCCCTTCAATTTCATTGTAATCAAAGATCCAAGTTTAGTATTGACTGATGTGAAATTAACTGATGGCATTTTTGAAAAGGATACACCAATTACAAATTTGTTTTCCCGATATTGTTTATAACTGATATTTAAACTGTCTTGTTCTGGGTTCATCAGATTAACAGTTCGTCGTAAGAAGTAAAAGGCTTCAGCCAAACTCTGACATTCAAACTCTGGATACTTCTTATTAGCAATTTGTATTTGCCAACTTAAAGCACGGGTGCTATCAGCAAAACCTTTACCTTCTTGAAGTGGGACAGTATTAGCCAACGGACCGTCATTGATTTCTCCATTAATCATTGTGTTATAAAAGTAGTTCCATCTCTTATGTAAATAATTATCAGGCATATAATAAGAATATCGTTCTCCTCCTCTTGGTTGTCGGTATAAAGTAATGAAAGCGTGGGACAGTTTAGATGCTGATTTTACTATATTCATATTAATTTCACCACCTCCAGTGTTGAAGGTTTGGGTAATGGTATGATATTGAGGTATAACCATTTTTAGGCTAGTTCCAGATAAGAGTGCCGAAGTTATAGAATTATCCACAGAATTGTCTAATGAAACAGTCTCACATCTTATATAAGCTCCAGTCAAAACCCAGTCATCACCAGTTGCTGTGTTTCCTGTTTGAAAATAGTATCCGTTCTTATCAGTTTGAGTTGTGCCATTTCCTTGAGGGACAATGATAGGTTCATTACCATCACTGACTACTGTAAATTCTAATTCCAAGGGGGCAACTCTCAGAGGTAAATAATACGAGTGTTGTGCTAATTGTGTCAGTCCGCACATTGGGGCGTGTCCTAATTTTACTTTTCCATTAGCACCGCCGGGAATTCCTGATAACGAGTGCCTAGTAGGTCTCATGTGTATTCTACCCCATTCATTATGGTCTCCAGCAGTATCAACAATTACCACTCCGGGGTTTCCAGTAGTTTTTGGTTTAACAAAATTGTCTAATCCATTGGCATACTTATGGTAATCATCATCCCAAGAAGGATTAGCGCAACTTTCAATGTCATCCATTTCATTAACATCTTTTGACTTAAAACTTTTAAACAACTCACAGTGTCTATTGTATTCCACAATGTCCTGAGTTATTTGACCTGCTACTGTTGCTCTGTATCTACTGAAAAAGGCATGTAAGCCTCCTAAAGGTCTTAAGAATTTAGCACGGTCTCCATTTCGGTTTTCAAGTGTAGCAAACAAACGAAGACTACTTAAATCTAAGTATTGGTTGGCATCACCTGAAATGTAAAATCTTATATTCTTATTATCTTTTGGTGAATAGACCGAAGAACCACTAGGAAAATAATTTACCTGCCTTCTATCAGTTATGAATTGCGCTGTCTGTGGCAATCCAAAATTTAACTCAGGAATTTCTACATCTTGACTTTCAGCAATAAGATTATCCATAACTTATATATTCTAAATTAGATTTTATATTTTTTAGATTTTATATTACTATATTTCTTATTTTGATGGGGTGTTAATTTTATATCATTTTTAGATTTTTTATTCAATATTTCTATATCATTTTCCTCAACTAAATTTTTTATTTGCTCGTATTCCTTAACCGGTTCTTTCATTGCCTTCTCCAGTTTTCTATAACTGGAATTGTTTTTATTAAATAGCAATGGTTGTTGTTGCTGTATCATCTTCCTTTGAAACATTACTATTACTTTCATCTATATATTTAAATTTAGCTTTACTTTCATTAGTTAATGTCTCTAGTATTTCATAAATGTTATTAATTTGTTTGTTCTTTTCATCTAGTGTATTCTTTAAATCAATGACTTCTAATTCTAGTCTTCTCAATGGTGTTATTTTGTGTTGTCTGGCCTCCCAAATGTCATACAACCACATAAACATCTTATGATATAATTAATTAGATATTATTAAATATTTAATTAATTATTCAACTATTGTATAACTGGTGAGTTTGGTGATATTCCATTGCTTATATGAGTTGTAGGTCTTATATGAAACATTCCATTTTCAGCAAAGTTTTTGAAACCATGGGCTGTGATAATATTTGGTTCATTGTAATTGCTTGTTATAGCATAACCATCCAAAGCGCTAACAACATCATTAGGATTGCGGTAGTCTTTTCTTTTGGGATTTTGTTTTCCTTTTCTTTTTGGTTTTACTGTCGGTGTGGCATAAGTAGTTGTTTGGTATTTGTTTGGCATATTTTCATTTATTGTATTTACAACAGCACTGCCTAGACTATGTGAAACCAAACGCGTTATTTCTGGAGACTTTTTTAATTCTTCTATAACATCTTTGTATTTTTCTGTGTTTCCCTTGTCATACTTCCGTCTTTTCCAGTAGTGCCTGATATATATAATGTCTTGCCTGTCTTATACAATCCTGAAGGCGAAGCATAAGCATTGCTTAAGCCGAACCTGTCTTCAATCTTTTCCTTATTGCCTATCTCTCTTTCTTCTTTGTAAAGTGTTGTGTTTTGTCTGAACTTGCTATTAAGGTTTCTAGCAAAATCGTTCATTCTTGCGTTCCAGTCTATTTCTTTGTTTCTGTCATCATCTTCAATTCTTTCATCTTCCCTTCTTTTCATTTCCTTTTTAATTTTATCAACTAGCAAATCAAAACTTTTCTGTCCCACCCTTCTTGCTATTTCTTCTCTGGTAAAAATATCCTCAACGCTTCTACCAGCCATTATTCTAGCCATTATTTCCTCTATTGCTTCCCTGCCTACAATCCTACCAAGATTACCTAATACTCCTATCATCTTTTATATTGTTAATTAGATTTTTAAGAAATCTAATTAACAATAATTTTAATCAAATAAAGTTTGATTAAAATCATTATAAAATATATTTTTTCTACAAAATAGTATAATGAGTAATAAGTTAGTATATAAAAAAATATTTGTAGATAGTAATTACAGAAATTCACAATCAAAGTCATCAGCAGACTTTTCAATAGAACTAAATGAAAACATTGAAACACCAGAGGGGACTAAATGTTGGATTACTGATATTTCAATTCCCGCGGTTTGGAAAACAACAGAGGTGGGCTTCTATGAATACCTGTATGTTATGGTGTTTGATGGCGATACATTGGTTAAAAACTTTAGGCATTACCTAGGAAACAAAATTTATTTCGCAGAACAGCTAACATTTGACATGAATGAAGGGATGAATAACAACACTACAGATTTATCAGCAGGTGGGATTTTTGTTTATTCATATTCATCAGCAACAAGAACAGTAGAGATTAAGGTTAAAGATGGATTGCCTTATACAATCAAAATTCCTACAGATACAGAATTAGAAAACTATGTGAATGGTATTTGGGATACAGGAACAGCAAACTATGATAATAGAAACATCGTATCAATAAACTACCTTTTAAGTAATTTTGTCCCTACAACCCCTATAGCAACTTGGACTTCTTCATATTTGAACCTTGTTCCATTTCGTGCTGTATATATTGCTTCTTCAAGTTTAAGTGATTATCATTATTCAGCCCCTAATTTATATTCATCATCCATAATAAGGAAGGTGCTAGTTGATAGTCAGTTAGGAGGGATAATAACAGATAAGGGAGCTCCCTTATCAGAAGACTATATTGATATTGGTAATAAAAACTTAAGGAAGTTGGATTTTAGAATAACAGATGAGAAGGGGACAACTATGAACCTTTACGGGATACCCGTTCAATTTGCTTTGGTTTTGGGACACTCATCTTATTAAATATCAAATGATATTCTACATATTTCCCTTTACATTAATATATAGAATATTAAAAGAATTTTTATAGAACATTATATAATGAGTATCAAAGTAATAGATTTAAATAATGAAGCAGTAGCAGAAGAAGCAACAGCAATAGACCCAATTGAAGAAACCGCCTCTGGCGCTTTGAACCCCAAAGGGGTTGAAACCCAAGATACCAAAGATGAAGTTGTTGTTGATGATGAACCAGAACCAACGAATGAGGCTGTTAAACCAGATGAAGTAAAAGAAACAAAAGAGGAACCACCACCAAAACCAGTAAGAGCACAAGATAAATTAGTAAGATGTCCTAAGTGTAATAGAGAGATGAAGTTAAAAAGTTTCAGATACGGGCACGAACAAAAATGTCAAGGCACATTGGAACAGAAACCAGTTAAGCCTCATACAAACCCAAGACCAAAACAAACACCAAAACCTAAACAACCTCCCAAACCCCCTCCTGAAGTTTATTACTCAGAAAGTGAAAGTGAAGAAGAGGTAATAGTAAGAAAAACAACAAAGAAACCCAAACAACCGCCCCAACAACCAAATCCACTAATGGATATGGCAAATCATTATGCTTTACTTCAACAGAAATTCATTCAACAAAAGCAAGAAAGATATAATAAAATTTGTCAGAGTATGTTTGCTCCAAGAGTGAAAAAAAGATAGATTTAATAATTAGATTATAATAATCTAATTATTAATATATGGCATTACAACTTGATGGAGGCAATAGAATAGTAGCAACTGAATTTATCAAACTATTAGCAACAGGAAGCAGTAATTTAGCAACAGAAAGCTATGTAAATACAGCAATCATCAATGGAGGAGGTGAAGGTGCTGACTTAACAAATTATTATCAAAAATCAGAGGTAGATACACTACTGACTAACAAATATAACAAATCAGAAACAGATACACTACTGAATAATAAATATGATAAGACTGAAACAGATACTTTATTAGATGCCAAACTCAATATCAACAATCCACAGGACATGGCTGGAACTTTAAGGATAGGTCATATAGCGGGGACATCAAAAATCATATTAAATGCTGTAAGCAGTGATAAAGATTTTTATGTGAATGGTGATAGCCAAGTTNGGAACTTTAAGGATAGGTCATATAGCGGGGACATCAAAAATCATATTAAATGCTGTAAGCAGTGATAAAGATTTTTATGTGAATGGTGATAGCCAAGTTGGAGGAAATCATTTAGTAGCGTCATTAGATAGTAGCNTTGTGTTCCCCCCGTTGTGTCCCACAAGAGCCCATGCAATCAGGGCAAAGCCCGGCCAGGGGGCCCCGTTGTATCTCCCTATTGTGCTCATTGCTGTGCCGGAGGAAATCCTGCTTAAGTGCGTTATGGATGTGATTTGGATATATTGTCTTGGACATTCATGTGGTTTTTGTGGTTTGTTGCTTTTGCTGCTGTTTCT
>BGPT01000618.1:119148-186502 GCA_003297045.1 Symbiodinium sp. clade C Y103 | reverse complement strand
TATGAAATTATGTTATGAAATTTATGATATTGGATTTTTTGGGGTGATATGCTGAGCGCACCGAAGGTTTTGCGGAGGAACATGGCCTATTCTAACTATTATATATATTATATATTATATATGTTATATATATATTATATATATTATATATATTATATATATATTTTTTATATATTATATATATATTATATATATATTATATATATTATATATATTATATATATTATATATATATTATATGATATATATATTATATATATTATTTTATTATATATATATATATTTTATATTATATATATTTTATATATTATATATATTATATATAATTTATATATTATATATATTATATATATTATATATATTATATATATTATATATATTATATATATTTTATATATTTTATATATTATATATATTATATATATTATATATATATATTATATATTATATACTGTATATGTGGTTCGTTAACCGCCATCCGACAACCGGTTTGGTGGAAATCTGACATGGCTTTCTATAGCCACAGTTGGTTCATGCAATGTGGTGCCCCCCTCTAGTTGCGATTGTTGGTTCAAAAACTCCTTGAACTAGTTATATTCATCCTCAGCCCTAGTTTATCTAGCAAAATCTAGCTAGCTATACAATATATATATAATTATAATATATATATATATATATATCTATTAGTTATTTTATCCAACTTAGCAATCGTGCCAGGGGGTGCCATCTTCCAGGGTGAAAATCTGGGGGGTGCGTCTGAAACTGGTGGATTTACACCAACAAGAGGAGAGTTTCTCGGGTTCTAATGGATACGCATAATATGGATTTATCTGGGGTTTGATGGACTTCAGTAGGGTTTAATGGACTCAGAAAATCTGCAATTCAATCATAACATTATGAGAAACAACTGGATTTTGGGTTATCCTATTTCAGGCAAACCCAAGGCAACACCCTGGGGTTGTAACAATCATGTCTGAGGGATCCCGAGGATTTCACCCCAAAAGAACCCTGGGAATTTGTGCTGGATCTGTCCTCTTTTTGTTGGGATTTCACATTGGGGGAAGGGATTGAGCATCAGAATGTGATTATGATTATAGACAATGGGATTTCATATTTGGAGAGATTATAGATAATGGGATTCATCCCTTGTCCCATTGAAGCCCCGAAATGTTGGTATTGTGATTCATTTTGACATGAAAGTACTCCTATCTCCTGTGGTGTCAAATCACCATTTTTTGCCGCATAGTTTGTGGGATGGGTATGCCCAGATCATCCACGGTGCTGGTAGAAAACTGGCCACATGGACTGGGGAGGAGCCAGAGATGGCAACTATTCCCTGGCAGAATGCAATCGTTTCGCTGGAATAACAGGATGACTGCTCCCACTGTCGTTTTGCAAAGGCAAAGGCTGTACAGCAGCCCTTTGCTTACTCGGAAAATGGCTGTCACATCGATCCGTCAAGCAACTTCCAATATCCGTATTTTTTCTTTCTTTGACAATAACCTTTGTTCAACAGTTGATTCTTCAGCCGGGTGGGAACCACCACCCCGTATCTAAGATTCCAACAGGGGGATGTCTCAAAAAGCGAAGCGCCAAATTTGAGGTATACCTTTTTAGACACATCCAACTAGAACCCCCTTCAACCATTGTTAAACACATGTATCTATGAAGCGTATGCATACAGAGCCTGAATCATCAACATATAAAATAAGTGCCTTGATTATTTTGATATATTATAAATATAGAGATACTATATATATATACAGTCGAATCCACACATCAATGTTATTCAGCCTTTTTTTTCAGGACCAACGAACTCCATGGCACCATCAGCGCTGGCGCCGCTCCGGTCCTCCGCCGCGCGGCTGGTGGAGTGGCGCTGCAGCTGAACCAGCGACTGAGCGCGGCGGAGTTCGTCATTTGGGGCGCGGAGGAGGACACTATGAAGGAACTCCCCGAGGTTTTGCCATGAATGTGGGTCAAACAATGCCATAAACCACCCATGACTGGGAATGGTAAACATAGCACCTATGGTGAGTCATTGGGGATGGTTTATGATTGTTTTACCAACATGAATCCCAATATATAATGCTGATCTGATTGGATAATTGTTGGAAATGGGCCATTGGGAATATCAACAGCAAATATCAACAGCAATATGGATGGGGTAATGGTGATGATGTGGGAAGCCCAATGCCATAAACCTACTATCTAGGGATGGTTTATAGCACCCACTTACGGTGATATGTACTTGTGATATATAACGGTTATTTACAATGAGTAGTAGTGATGTAAGATGAAAAGGCCATCGAATGGGAATATTATGGGAATACAATTGGAATATGAAAGGAAATACTAGGGTGATTTAATTGAATGGGATATGATAATGATTGAACAACATATCTATGATAATAGAAGGATATGATGATAATAAACCTATGATAATGAGTAATGGTGATATTGTAAAACGTGGAATTCTAGGAACTCGGAATGTGAATAGAGTATTAATCGAAGACATATTGATATCATGATCTGGATGAAACGTTGGATTGAAAAATATTGTATACCCATATATTGGGGGATCTGTTTTCTTTTTTCCAGGTTCCTGACAAGGAAATCCCAGAAATATAATTTTGAAGAAGCATTGATACACCTCTATATTGGGGATGGTGTTTCCATTTTGGCTATTACAAAATGATCTATTACTGCTACCCCACTATTATCCCATCTACCCTCTGGTACACGTTTACATAACTATGGGAAATCATCATTTTTAATGGGAAAATCTACTATTTCTATGGCCATTTTCAATAGCTACGTTTAATTACTGTACCAGTGGGTACGGTATTATGTACAAGTCTTGCAGTATATTTTTCCCCCCCAGCGAACGCAGTTCGAAAAACTCCAACGCCAGGACTCCCAGGATTCTTGGGATAGCTGGGACCGACGCTCGGACCGTTTTTCGTTTCCGGGATGGTCCTTGGAGCTGGTGGTGTCGTATAGAAATCTTGAAAAAAAGGAGAGAAATCGATCAGTGTTTAGTGTTCAAAATCCCTGTTGATGATTTGTTTGGGGATTATACTACCCAATATATTGGGGATTTTTTTGGATAATCCAAGAACGGGGAATCCCGTTCTCAACCAACCAGTATAATGGAATGACCCTCTCCGCTGGAGTGAAATGGAATGACAGGGGGATTTTGAACCCTGCTCAACTCAAGTAGCATGCCTTTACTATCCTTTACTCATTTCTATTTCGATGATTCTCAGTAAGAATATATTGAATATATGCGAGTAGTAAAAACCAACATAAACGCGTAATGCTAGTGATGAAATGGTGAAATATGATGTTTCTCATGGGGGCAGGTTAGAACTGCTTGTAAGAACTCTTTATATCCCACTTGTTTCCTGGGATTTTCCAGGATGCACATATCCCCAGAATCTCAGGTGACCAGCGATCAACCCACAAGACCAGCCAAAGACGTCAACGACTTCGCGGAAGCTCCAGTTCTGCAATCGCGGAAGTGCCGCGGAAGCTTTCGCAGAAACAAGGAAGTGATTATGTGTATTGCTTTCTGTGAAAGGTGCTGCAAAGTGCCAAGATGTTACAACTTACCTGTTTTTGTGTAGTGGTTCTGCTTGTTCTCTAAAATATCAAACAAAAGTGCAAAGTCCCCAGATGCTGCTACATGCATGGTACTTGTTTCAGATGCCAAGCGGTGCTGCAAAGTGCCNCTGCTTGTTCTCTAAAATATCAAACAAAAGTGCAAAGTCCCCAGATGCTGCTACATGCATGGTACTTGTTTCAGATGCCAAGCGGTGCTGCAAAGTGCCGAGCGGTGCTGCAAAGTGCCAAGATATTACAACTGACCTGTTTTTGTGTAGTGGTTCTGGTCGTTATCAAACAAAAGTACAAAGTCCCCAAATGCTGCTACATTCATGCTACTCGTTTCAAATGCCAAGCGGTGCTGCAAAGTGCCGAGCGGTGCTGCAAAGTGCCAAGATGTTACAACTGACCTGTTCTTGTGTAGTGGTTCTGGTCGTTATCAAACAAAAGTACAAAGTCCCCAGATGCTGCTACATTCATGCTACTCGTTTCAAATGCCAAGCCGTGCTGCAAAGTGCCGAGCGGTGCTGCAAAGTGCCAAGATGTTACAACTGACCTGTTTTTGTTTGTGGTTCTGCTTGTTCTCTAAAATATCAAGCAAAAGTGCAAAGTCCCAGATGCTGCTACATGCATGGTACTTGTTTCAAATGCTGCAAAGTGCCGAGCGGTGCTGCAAAGTGCCAAGATGTTACAACTGACCTGTTTTTGTGTAGTGGTTCTGATTGTTCTCTAAAATATCAAACAAAAGTGCAAAGTCCCCAGATGCTGCTACATGCATGGTACTTATTTCAAATGCCAAGCGGTGCTGCAAAGTGCCGAGCGGTGCTGCAAAGTGCCAAGATATTACAACTGACCTGTTTTTGTGTAGTGGTTCTGCTTGTTCTCTAAAATATCAAACAAAAGTGCAAAGTCCCCAGATGCTGCTACATGCATGGTACTTGTTTCAGATGCCAAGCGGTGCTGCAAAGTGCCAAGATATTACAACTGACCTGTTTTTGTGTAGTGGTTCTGCTTGTTCTCTAAAATATCAAACAAAAGTGCAAAGTCCCCAGATGCTGCTACATTCATGGTACTTGTTTCAAATGCCAAGCGGTGCTGCAAAGTGCCAAGACACTTTCAGAAGAGAACGGTGCTGCAAAGTGCAAAGCTGGCGCTGCAAAGTGCGACAGTGTTATTCATAAATCACTTGCATTCTCAGTCTTCGCGGAAACTTCGTGGAAGCGCCAACCATCGCACACGTTACCGCGGAAGCCAAAACGCCCCCGCCACCCGCGGAAGCACGGCGGAAGCTTTGGCGGAAGATGGTCCTGGGGATCTAAGCATCTTCGGCCAATGCCACTGGTGGGGGGGTCCCCAGGGTTAATGCGGCAACTATGGATATTATCTATTGAAACATATTTTACTTGTAATTATATCGTTTGGGAAACTAAACCAAAAATCGGTGAGGTTTTCACAACTGGTGCAACCATCACTTCTCATTTAGTCCATAAACCCTCTATATTGTTCCAATATAATCCCAACAAACATAACTCACGGAATTTGATGATGTGAAAACATGTGAAAACCGACAGAAAATTCTTCTCATTGGTGGTAAAAACATGGTTTTGTGTAGATTTTTGCTGAAACATGCTGAAACCAATCCATTGATTGGCTGGAGAGCACCACCAGCCATCGGCTCGAAGTTTTCCCTCGAGGACGATTTCTCGCCCATCTGCGTGGTTGCCTCCGGGAGGGCCTCAGCCGCTTCCCGCAGCTCGATCTGACAGGCTGCCAGGTTGGCCATGAAATGCCATGATAAAATGTGAATCATTAAAACAACCTAAATATGTGATCTACTTTTAAGAGCAATGTTAGTTCCATGTTGACGCGTTAAATTGCCAGATGGTATGTCCTTGTTTTTGTTAAAGTCGAACCCACATCATTGGTCCTTTGAGTTGTGGTTGGGTTGGGACTCCGATTGAAACCATGTCAGACAACATCTCGGAGCTGATCTTTCGAACAGCTCTTTGCAGTGAAGCTTTAGCTGGAATCCAGCTGGGGATATGTGAAAACCATTGAACACTCTTTGATTACCATATGGCCATATGGGTTTGTCTGAAAATAGGAGATATTCCCAAATGGCCATATTTTTATAGGGAAAATGATGATAATCCACTGGATTTAGCGGTACCCTATTTTCAAACTACGCCATGATATTTCTTTGGAGATGAACAACTAAAAATCCCACTCATATTTGATTAAAACCAAGGTACTGCTCGGTTATTGATCCATAGCCAGTTTTGACCACGCAATGTATCATCCAGCCATTGGATAATGTTTGTCCCAAATGGTCCAGGAACAATTTTCCTCCGGTGCCCTAAGACACGGATGGCTCGCCAATCTACGAATTAGCCAAGGAGGTTTCTAGCTTGAAAAAACATCTACCCTCTGGTGAACTAACATAGCTACTGAAAATGGCCATTTAGAGTGGATTTTCCCAGTAAAAATGGTGATTTTCCATAGTTATGTTAGTTTACCAGAGATGGGTAGATAGACCAATGGCGACCAGAGTCGTCCAGGATTCCTGGGGTATGTAACCAATAATAACAGGGTTGCAATGGGGATATGCACAATGGCAAACACGCTTAAATAACTATGTGCAATTGAAATTGCAATCATATGTGTTTTTTCCTGAAAATAGGTACCCCACAATGTTTATGCTGAATCATATGTTTATGTGCAATTGAAATAACCAGATCAGCCAAATCCATTGACATTATTTTAAATGTATCCATTGCCCTCTGGTATATTAACATAGACCCTGAGAATAGTTGTTTTGAGAGGAAACTCATCTTCCAATCCCGATTAATGCCAGGGTCGAACTGTTAATTTACCAGATGATAAACGTTATGGGAAAATCAACTATTTCTATGGCAATTTTCAATAGCTATATGTTAAACTACCAGAGGGTATGTTAATTTACCAGATGGTAATTTATATTCAAACCTCCATTTTGGAATGATTTTCCCAGCTAGAAACGTCCATTTATAGGGGATTTTCCATGGCTATGTTAAATAACCAGATGGGAAAATCAACTATAAATGGCCATTTTCAATAGCTATGTTAAATTACCAGAGGGTATGTTAATTTACCAGATGGTAATTTATATTCAAACCTCCATTTTGGAATGATTTTCCCAGCTAGAAGCCTCCATTTATAGGGGATGTTCCATGGCTATGTTAAATAACCAGATGGGAAAATCAACTATTCATGGTCATTGTCAATAACTATGTTAATTTACCAGAGGGTATGTTAATTTGCTCACCTGGGGTTCATCAAACATCAAACTATCCATTAATTATGATATATGTATCCAATTTATATGTACCCTCTGGTAAACGTTTACATAACTATGGAAAAGCACCATTTTTATAGCTAAATCCACTATGGTAAATCCACTATTGCCACTGGGTATCCATTAATCTCGATATTTTGTCCTCAATGATTTGATCGGCGGAGGTCCGCAGTGAGTCGAACTGAGGCAACTACAAGAGGTCTGGGAGGATGGGGAGGAGGATGCGTTTCTTGGCGAAAGACATCCACATGGGTTGCTGAGAAAAAACACGGTTGAGATAGGTGTTATATGGTTTTATATGGTTTGATATGGTTTTATATGGTTTTATATGGTTTTTAATGGTTTAATAGGCAGAAAAATGGGATATGAATGGGTTTACCATCCGATGTTCACAGACATGACTAGCTGGGACATTCCCAGCTGGCCACCTTGGATGCGGGATCCCTCGAGATCGCGGGATCCGCGGCCCGAAAAGGTTTAAATAATGCTTGTGACTGCTCCGAATACACCGAAATCATGGTAAAAGTAAGAAACTGATGAGGCAAGACACCATATTTCTTGGTACACGGAGGGTCTAGTTGCTGTACTTGAAGATGGGTGTGGAAATGAGTCCAGCCGTGATTTCCATGTGTTGGGAATCCGTAAATCCAGTAATATGTAGACTCCTCTGGTAAGCCAAGAATCCAGCAGCGAATCCCAATTTCCATGTTGGAAGAATCAAGAAACTCTCAACGGGGATGTTTTAGCTAGCCATGTTTGGCGGTCAGTCTATAGGACCTGTTATAGGCGTCCTTTTAAAGGGATAAAGTGATAAAGTAGCAAACCCTACGTTTGAGGGTGTTTTGCTTGCGTATCCCAATCCCATGTAACCCATGATATCCAGTACAAAACACATTCGAACCCCTGAAGTGAGTATCACCCTCCTTCAGACTCCATAAGACCCTTGAACATCCTCCGCTAATTTAACATAGCTATGGAAAATCCTCATTTTCAATAGGTATTTTTTCTATAAATGGGCCACTTTCCATGGCAAACTGTTAAATTACTGGAGGGTACCCCGCATGTACCCCGCCGTCACAAGCCTATTATGGGTATGACCCCCAAAAAAATTCTCTTAGCCTCCTAGCTGTTTGTTTGTTTGAAGATTTGCTCTCCTATGTACAGGGATGATTGGGATGATCCTGCAAAATAGATTGTGAGGTTTGGGTAAGCCATGAACTATCCCAGTTATGTTTTTCTTCGCCAGTGACCATGTTCTATCTTCCAGTATCATTCCAATAGAGCAATGGTTTTCTTTTTTTCGAAGCCAAGACGCTTTATCCATCACACGGGTTTGACATCCCCATGTTTGATTGTTTTTTCCCTCCCATCATTTCAACTGGCAACTTCCAGGGATGCCCAATTTCAATTCCTCCGATATCTGGGTAAACCAAAGTAGTCTAGCTGAATACTTTGATCTCGTGCCATTTTGATGGGGAAGATGAACCCCGCTTCAGAACAAATACAGGGTATCTATAAAACTACAACCATCCACATTCTCATCCTTGTGCTTAACGCTGACATGGATCTGTCTGAAAATAGGGTACCTCGAAGTTTGCGGATTAATCATCATTTCCTAAAATCAAAAAGCATGTTTTGGGCATACCCTATTTTCAGCCACTCCCACATATCGCTTATTAAGTTTTTTCCTGATTAAAGCCATCATGTGTCTGGCAATCCTTGGCAAACTCATCCTATGAGGATATTATAACCCCATGAGTATACACCATGCCCCGTTTGAAAAGACCATTTGATGTTTTTCAACATGTTACAAAAGAAATCCAATGGATGTATGATATATTAGTACCTATATGATGGTGAATCTTATTCACGGGGTTCTACCCCCAACTTGCAAATGTTCATATCAAATTAAATGTTCTCAACCATGAAATTTGAGGTGTTCCCAGTTCAGGTCCAGACATATCCATAGTACTCTTCCATCTATAAGATTCGTTTGTGGTTTCACATATGTGTTATTTCAACCCTTAGACACAGGGGATCCGTGATGATCCCAGTTTTGTGTGTGGATTCTGAGGGGGGTTCCACACAATTTCACATCTAGAAACAGTTCTGTTATCCCATGTTTATTGGATCATAACCACCGGAAAAAGAAACAACTACGCAGAATCACGCACATATTTACAATAACCGCTAGTTACTTGTTGGTTGATTATTTGAAGCGACTTTTTAGCTATCAGAAATCAGCTCTCAATCCCCATTTCTGTTGGTTAAACCCCCATTCTGGGGGGATAGACCTAACGTTTGGGGACCCCCCCTTGTATGGAATATGATTACACAGTTGCCTCGATTTAAAGCATGTTTTTCCCAGCTAGAAGCCTCCGTTTATTTACAGTTGACTTGTGGGGGATTTTCCATGATTTTCCCATTAAGCCGTCATTTACTTCGTGGATTTCCCAGCAAGCCATGTTATGATTACCAGAGGGTAGATACTTTCTGTCCTATGATATTCCCATGATATATTCATTAATGTGGGTAAAACAATAATAAACCACCCATTTGGGAATGGTTGAAATCCCACCTATAAAAATGGTGATTTTGGGGATGGTTTATGGCTTTGTTTTACCAACATTACATTTCATACGTTCCATGCATGCATTGCACAGTTGTGGATTTGCCGCCCAGTTTGAGCCTCCTGGATGAGTGCGATGCACCACTTCGCACCACCGTGGCCCTGTGCACGACCTGCTACCTGGCGTTACGCCAATCATTGTGGGAATGCGACGGTGCATTTTGTTAATGGATCATTGAACAAGCATGGGTAATTTAGCAGAACCACTGACCACTGTGGGAACATTTACTAAAACATATGGTCAACATTTCAAAGATGTGCGGGGTTTTCACTAACCTGGGCTGATGATCCTGCCATCGTGGCAATGTTTTCATGGAGTAGTTCACCACCTATTTTTGATTCTGGGTGTGTGCCTGGGGTTAAGCCTAGTTCATGGCTATTTCATAGGGAGCTGATGGTCAATGATGGCTCAAGGGACCAATTACGTGGTGTTGATTTCCAATATGGGTTTGTTTGAGAATGGGCTACTCCCCCAAACTCCCATGGTTTTCGAAATCGTTGTCCTATTCAAAGTGTTATCAACCCTGGATGGCTGCTCGGCATTTGAACCAGCAAACATGGCAGCTTCAGCAACAAAACCGGGTAAACCAACTGGCAATATTCGGCAATGATCACATGCAACAGTTGTGGTTTTCCCTGCGGGTTTTCAGTATGTTGGCTAAACGCGCTGCTAAGCTATCAAGTGGGTAAAACACACAGTTGGCTAAGCAGGGCTAAGCTATCAAGTGGGTAAGTTTCACACATATCAACTTATGGTATATTGTGGTAATGATATGTAATGATCAAAGATGAACAAAGTAATGGGAGATTCGTACAACAACACAGTGTTCTGTTGATTGACTTCCCCCATGCTTGTTGGATGAGAAATTGGAATTCTTTACTGGTTGCCTGGTTATAGTGGCAGTGAATCACCACAGTTGAATAAAATTAAAAACAACTGATGGTTTGAAAACAGGGAAAACAGCAAAAAACATGTGTTTCAGGCTGGTGAAACACAGTTCTACTATATAATTCAGCCAGATTGCATCCCACAATGTGATGTCCCATTGTTAGCAAAGTTGATTCAAATTGCTAGGCTACTCGGTTTATGGTAGCTGGATGTAGCTGGTAGATTATATATATATATACATATATATATATATACATATAATTATATATAATTACATATAACTATAGATAATTACATATAATCATTTATAGTTACATATAATTATATATATATATATATATTTATATTTGCACTGTATATACTGTATATACTGCATATACTATATACTGTACATACTATATATACTGTATATAATGTATATACTGTATATAGCCAACGGTGGTTATAAAGCAACAAAGATAACTGGGCGAGAGTATCCAAACCCCTGTAGTTCCCTTTTTTCAGGCCTCCATAAAGCCCCTATTGAACAGTGTAATTTGCGGGTATGCCCCCCAAAGGTGACCACCTCAGAGGATTGAGCAAGGCCTTATTCACCAACAGCCGCAATTCTTAGGTGCTGATTATCAGCATCCCCATGAACTGATACTTGGTATATCTTGATATCACCTTAGCAAAAACCTTATTAAATCCCTTTGAGCATTACAGATTGTGGACAATTCTGGCTACCCTTATTCCCTGTTAAACCACTTCCAGTACTATAGATGGGCAAAATACAGTTCTACTAAGATTCTACTATTGATATCATCCTGTTAAAACTTGTGGATGATTGTCGAATCCCATTAAATCCCATGAAATTTAATCCGGTCAAATCCTATAAATCCCATATCATCTCCCTAAATCTCCACATATATAGCCTCTGTGAAATCCCCCATTTTTTCCTTGCGAACCTCACCTTGCGAAACTCGCCCGTTTCGTCGAATTGGCCCAGGTCACAACCGCCTGTGGCAACTGCACCTGGCCTTGCCCATCAGCCTCCTTCTGGCTTGGCCCTTCCGCCGCTCCTGGCCGCCTGGCCCCAACTTGTAGCAAGATCTGCCAAGATCTGAGTGGATTTAAGCCATGAAACAATGGGTATAAGGGTATAACAATGTCAATGTAGACTTAAGATGATTTAACCATCAGAAAATTGGGGTCTTTCACCAACAATTTTCATGGGATTCATCCAAGAATTAGGATTTATAGGATGCCAACAACCTGGAGATTCATCCAAAAGTCAGTGGAAACCTGGAGATTTTTGAACCACGAAATGGGGACTTCACCCGGGGGGATGAGGATTCAAGCAGCTTGGGGATTCCACCGTCGTATTCCCCAGGGGATTCGGCGGCGAATCTGACCTGACAATGGGAAAACCAGGGAAAAACTGTTATTTTTAGGGAAAAATATCGGAAAACAATGGAAAACATGGGAAAACCATGGGAAAACCATGAAAAAATCATGGAAAACCATGGAAAACCATGGAAAAACATGGGAAAACCATGAGAAACCTGTTTAAATATCCAATTCGACTATTTGTACTTGAATTTTTCGAAACGGTGATTTTTCCAGTTTTCCACTGACATGTTTGATTACCGCATTTCACCTGTAACAAAAGGAGGAGGTCAACATGATATGATGATTCATGGTGATAGTTTGCTACATGGGTGCTTGAAGCGGTTTTCTCATGAATTTTTAATCACCAAGTAAATTCAATCGACATTTTCTTGGAATCCTTTAATTGCTTTGGGCCACAAATCTCAATCTACTCCCTGCAATTCATGCAATTCGAAATAGTCCCACTTTGTCGAAACCATCGGTAGCTGGTTAAATATGTTTAAATCCGGGTCCCCTAGATAGCTAAGTTGATTTACAAAACTACTAGTACATTAAGTATGCTTGATGGTAGACATATTGGTTCTTACAAACCAACCACCACCAAATTCAATCCGCTGTCAAACTGGATCAAGGCTGTAGACCATGCGGATGACAGTCATCGCACTGGTTTGGGTGGTTTCAAACATATCTTCCGCAGAAAAAGGCCCTAGTGAGGTGATATGATTGTCATGCAATTGATGATGAATTGGAAGATAAAAAATCCATCAATTTAAATTGATGCATTGAAAGGTAAATTGATGAACCTTCAATGGACCTTCAAAGCCAAAACTCTACACAGGATTTTTCAGGAAGGGAGGCTTCCTAGCCCATGGGATGACAAAGACACCACAGTTGGTTGATCTAGCGACTCGTTCCGCTACCATACCCAATCCAATTTGGGTCTAAGATTCCAAAGTATGGAACTTAGAAAACCAAGAACATCTTGGCAAACACATACATAGAAATATTGGATACTGTGGAAAGAACAAAATATTAATGGGTTTACCACACTACTGAGGATTTGAATCGTTTTTTTTCCCATGGACCCAGTGCCCCAATTTTGGACTCGCCAACTAAGTACCTTTCACGTGCTGGACTATGGCAGCAAGGAGTGCCTGCTTGGACTGCTGGACTGAGGTTTCAGAAGATTTGGGAAGTAGATTTGAGCAAAGTCCATCTTGATTGGTTTCTACAGGCGGTTATACTACATGGTGTTTTCCATTCATAGGGTACCCCATGGTCCCCCAAACCCAGTGTTTTTTTGGTTGGTGAGTTTTCTCTGTGTCTTATATTCCCCTAAATGGAAGGATAAGCCAAAGTGGCGACCACAGCTTCGGATGTGAACTGGGTAAAGTATAACGACATCTCTTGCCGACCAACCATGTCAGAATCAGGAATCAGGCCCTAGAATGGGCCCTGACCATATATACATACAATGTATATATATATATATACATTTTTGTATATACATATACATATATATATATACATACATATATTTACAGTATATACACATACACTAATGTATTAATACATGTGTATATATATATATATATGTATCCCTAAAACAAATCCGCTGGTTCACCCCGACGGCTTTGTCACGATCAGGATCCTGACCCACCGAAACCTGAGCCACAGAAACCGGCACTCACGGAGCGCAGTACCTTGCTCACACGGTGTCGGAAATGGCTTGGCTCAAGGGAAAATCTATCGGATTTGCTGGGGTTTAATAGGACGTCACAGTGATTTCATGGGGTTCAATGAGATATAGTCGGATATTAACATCATTTAAGATCAATAAATGGCTTTCATGCCTATACTGGTGTATATCAACTCAAACAAGTGGTAGAAAAGGAACACATCCTACTGAAATAGTGGCAAATTGAGGTAAATTGACCCTTTGCTATATTTTGTTGGGGGTTACTATTCCCAACATCACTGGTTCATCATCATTTGTCATAGTTTGAATTTGAATAAATTTGACTTTCTGGGGGTAGGCTGCCTTGCCCCACATTTGAATATATTTGATGGAAAACACCGAGGGTTTTCCTGTGAACTCAAGCAGGAAAATGATCAGGGAGGCGCAAAATGGTGCCACATAGTTGGCTAAGTTGGTGTCTGTCTCCGGCTTTACGGCTTTACGGATAGGTTGAGGATGGATGGATGTCCGAACATGAACCAACTCTCGACGTAGGGGCATCACTTTGTGGTGGTGGTGGTGGTGGTGGTGGTGGTGGTGGTGGTGGTGGTGGTGGTGGTGGTGGTGGTGGTGGTGGTGGTGGTGGTGGTGGTGGTGGTGGTGGTGGTGGTCGGTGGGGGCACGGACAACAGAAGAGGTGAATTGATCTAAATGAAGTGTCTAACCAAAAAGACTCAACAAGAAATGGGGATCCAGCCATATCCAGCCAACATTTTTTGGAATAACCCTTCAACAGTAAGAATATTTCTTCGATGAAATCGTGGAGAGCTGGCGTCGTGGTTGTGAAAGGGGTGGCCGTTCATCAAATGGCGCCAATTACGGGTGAATATTCACCATCTGCAACCTGCAAAGACCAGGGGGGTTTAAGAAGTGTCAACTAAAGACTGGGTATACAATGTATACAAGTTATGAAAATGCATAAGGAAGGGGCTTCGAGAAATGTTTGTTTAACCTACACTTGGACGACCAAAAGTACCGACAGCATGCAAAATGAGACACTGTAATTCATTCTAATGGCTATTCCACTCCGGAGTGATGATCTCTTCCATGGGAAGCGGTTTTGTGAGTAAAATCTTCGTGGTTCGATGTGCCGAGAAAAACTCCAGCTGTGAGTGAAACCGACCCAGCAACAGTGGGGTTCAAGTCGTGGTGGTTTCAATGAGCTGCAGAGTCGCTGTTTCATCCAGTTTCTGCTGATGAGTTGGGTGTTGCAGAAAATCTTGGGTCCACCAAAAATGATGTCATCTAGGTATTATGATGTCTATTGTTCCTGGTGTTTTCTCTGATTAATGATAGTTAGAAGGCTTATATGGTGATCATCAAATTGGATGTCATGATGGTGACAATATATGATGATATGTATGAATATGAATTATATATTGGATTATGTTGTTGATATATATATATATATATGTGTGTAATTATACATCATATATTATATAGAATCATCATGATCAGCCAGATTCACCACACAATCAATGGTAAAATGATTTCTTGGGATGACCTACGGCAGGTTGCGCCGGCAGCCCCCAGGTACCTTGCTGTTCCTCATGAAGACCTGTCGGGTGGCCATGGACGCAGGGCTGCTCAAGGTGCATCGCTGCGAGGCTCAGCATTGGCACGCTACTCGACCCTGATCGACTGTGGGTAGTTTGCGCATATGTGCAGGGTGAACCAGGGACCGCAGATTTGGGTCATTTTGATCGTCAACTATCCAAGATGGGGGTTCGTCATTTTGACCCAAACCATCCAAAAACCCATATCAACATGAAACTAACTCACTTACACGAAAGCAAAACCTTCACACACAAAGGCAAAACCGCGAAAGAGCGGACAAAACTTCTAAGCGCGAAAGCTCCGCGAAAGCCGTTGGCGAGTAAAAGAGATTTGTAGTAGGGTTTTCAACAGTGCTCACTTAGACTTGATTATCTTCAAAAAAGAATAAAATCGGGTATACCCCGACAAATACAACTTTTGTCGCGGAAAAATAAAGATAAACGGCTGGATCTTCACGTACCTTATTTTTAGACATACCTAATATTGAATTGGGCAAAAAGCATCAACATAACAAGCTGCAACTGGGAAGTCCTGGTAGTCACTCATATAAAATCATATAAACATGTAACCAACTTGCTACCAGCCACATGGCCAAACTATTCACCGCTTAGCTAACTTCAGGAGGACAATCCACGTGATTCTCTGGCCAACCCACCTGGAAGACCATTCTTTTGAGTTGAATCTCCCATGCAGCATAGTTGGAGTCTGAAAATGGCGGATTTCCCAGATCTATTGCATTTAATCAGGAAGATACGAAGATTAAGCGGTGGATTCAGGGGAAGCCGAGTTTTTGACACACCAGCTTTGTCTTCAGGTTGGGGTTCCAGGATTTTGGGGATGCAGAATGTCATCAATTTACGTTTCAAACGAATTAGATGGAATTATGCAAAAAAAAACCTACAAACTTGTGCCCCCCAAGATAACATGTTGGTTTCGAAATGGCCCATATCAACCACAATCTGTAGTTCTATCATGTTCTATCGACCATAAACCATAGTTAACCAGTCAGCCGCGCCAAAACTTATGTAGTTAACCATAGTTCAACACATAAAACATAGTTATCACACCATATACTATCATATACTCACATATTTCTAGCGGGTTTTATCAACTGATTAGTTTCTAAAGCCCATTAAGGCCTCCATCGCGAAGAACACGGTTCACCTCAGAGCGATGGAGGCGAGCCATTAATCCTCCGGATAGGCCCAAAATTTGAGAAAGCCAAATGGGTTTATCATGGTTTATCATGGTGTTTCAGATAGTTTTGAAAATCATGTTCAGCATTTTGTTCAAGGAATGTTGGGGATAATACTCGATATGGTTCATTTTCAGACAAAGCCTGAAATGGATGAACTGCATTTGGGGGTTTCCTGAGCCATGGAGGTAACGCACTGGCTGGTTCGGAATGGAAAATCCTAGATGGTTTCGAATGGACAATCCGATTAAAATGGATGTCGATTAAAATGGATCTCATCCCCTCGACCATTGGGTAAATTTATGCAAATTGTGAGATAATGGGATATGATCTTCAACCAACTGGATAGGTAGAAACTAATCATTGTTTTTTTTGCTTTACATAGAAAATAACCAGCCAACCAGCAAAAGATGACAATTGTTGTGTGGACTATCAAAGATTGACCATTGAAATAACAATTAGAAACAGTAATGATAGGATAATTCATGGGTAACTATTGGATGAGTATTGGTTTACACCGAGAGAATCAAACATGGCAACGGAGAATCCCTCACTATTCCCCCACTAAAAGATGATCTTCCCTTTGAAACCTCCAGTGTGTGGATTTCATGGCTGCAATGTTTGAAACCAGAGGGTAAATCAACCAATTCATTTTGTTGGCTTCATGGGTTTGACATAGGTTCATTTGGTAATGTGGGATCTAATGCCATTTGCACCATCCCATGAATCAGCCATGACTGGGGATCATTCTACATCATCCCGTGACGAAGGGTATACCATGGTATACCCAATAACATAGACCTCTAACGGAAATGCTTTATGATTGGGTTTATCACATCATTCACTTTTTTTGTTTTATGCATTCGACATAGTTTGAGGTATGATTTCATTGTTTTGAGATGGTGTTTGAGCAGTGCTTCAGAAACGGTGGGTCACAGTTCATCTGGGCCTGGAAGGTGGCCCCAAAAAGTTGTAGGTGTTTTGTTTGACCTGAATTGAACCGCCTGGCATATAATCACGAGGTATCATGAGATGTTAATGTTTATTTTAGGTTAGTTACTGTAGTTGGTGGCTCATCCCAGTTAGTAAGTAGGTTATATCCCTGGTTATAAGGGGGATAAGCAGGGTGAATCCACTTCCAACTAAGGTTAGAACCTTCTTACTAAGTGGGATGGGCCACCAAGTAGTTTTGGCGTTGATTTCCTTTGCAGGGTTGATCCCCTTGGTTTCTGAGTTTCCGGGGTCAACCAGGGATTGTCATAGAGGGGTTGGTTTATAGTTGGGTTTACCACATTATGACATGGGTTGCAAGAGAATGAAACACATCAATTGTTTATCTATATATTATGTGTATATATATATATATATCTATATGTATGTGGAAAAATATATTGTATATATATATATATATGTGGCATACCACCAATTGTATTTTGATCCTGTGTGGGTGAAATGCCCACGAAGAAAAAATGCATTGGTCGCCATTGGTCGCCCACTCAGTTGTTGGTAAATCTACTACCAGCTTGATCAAGAGCCCTGTGAAGTGCTGCCCTCATCTCCACATGTCTTCAGCTCTTCCCACCAATGGGAGGGCATGTGGTTAAGATTTGGAGACATAATACTCTGGGGAAAACATGCAACATAGATGGGGGGAACGCACCATGTGTATATCATTTTCCGAAAGAAAACATTGGTTTTATTGGGTAATCCCCCTTCTATGGTGTTTTATTGGGAAATTCACCTATAAATGACAGATTCCCCATTGTCATGTTTGATTTTTGGAGGGACACCTGATATGGCCTCTGATCAACTAGCAATACCATTATAATACCATAGGATTTCTTCATGGGGGATGTGGCCCATCGATAACCACCATATCTTCATTTGGATCCAACCAAAAAACCTTCCGAAAGGTGACCCCTTCCCCATTTTACCATGCCTAAGATTGCGTGGTGGTTGGTGGCGAAAAAGCGCCTTGGAGAGGTGGTTGAATTACCATGATATCAATATTTGACAACTCCCTACTATATCCTACTATGACCTCCTAAACCGGAGGTTTGTAAAACGTCCCTTGTTGGGGATTTTGAACATCACCGGAAAGAGTATATTTGTTGGAGATTGTATTCCCGATAGTTGGGTTTTGTTTGACTAGGACATTTACTAACGTAACCTCTGTAATTTTAAATCCTACTGTGGATGGTTGCGAAATCCTGCACCAGTTGGTAGACTGGCAAAATGCCTTAGCATCCCATACAATCCCATTATTTACAGTATTCAATCATCTTACCAACAAACTGGTGCAGGATTTCTCTTCCATCCACAGTATTAAATCCGAATAGCTCACCATATCAGGTGGCGAATTTCTTTGCTGGTCGCAGGACATCTTGGTGAACCTGGATGCGGACAATATCGCCGGTCCCGGCTTCGTGTTGGATGTCTTGCAGCGCTTTGGGAAACTTGGTCAATTTCAAAAGGGGATGAGTCGAAGGAAAAACAGAGATTCCCAGCCACATAAACTGATAAGAAATGAAATGTGAGTTTACTCTGCAATGGTTTATCGGTATTATTTTGGTACATAATAGTACATACATATACATGTAATTACATATACATGCATTTGCATATACTCGTATCTATGTACTGTATATTACTGTATATATGTGTGTTACTCTATTTTTTTCACCCAAGTTTCCCTCCTGCAAATGACAGAGATGAAAGTTATGCACAAGTCTTGTCTTGAGCAAAGAGATGAGATTACGTTGACAGTGATTTCCGATGCTCAATGCGAATGACCCTATCCAGTGGAAACAACGGATATAAGAACAACAGCAGAATGTTTATTCAATTGAAGCAAACCTTTGGGACATGCAACATTGTGGAGAACGGACTAGAAGCAGAGGATTTCAAGCTTCAAAGCAACCGTCGTTTGATTTCCATCACAATTCATCCGTGCTTGGAACAACTCGTGCATCCCAGACCTTTTTGATGTTGGTTTGAAATACTTGTTGAATTCTTTTCCAATGGGACGGACACGCTTGCCAAGAAAGCACTTTCTAGTTGGATTCACAGTTCTGTTCTTCTTCAGGGGCACTGGTCTCTGCCATCCAAGAAAAGCTCAGGAAAACAAAACAGCAGTTGCTATCATCAACCAAACTGGTGTCAGTCCCAGATACGATATTCCCGGCAGCAACACTGGTAGCATCCTCCTAGCGCTCCTAGCTCCCTGCACCTTCCACCCAAGTGAGAAAGTCAACAAAGTTGTGCGTGGGGTATCAAGAGGTGTCTTCTGTTTCTTTCAGTTGTCAATGGCCAGATCATCCATATGCAATTCATACATATCATTATGGTTACGTATATCCATAGATATCCATTCGTATCCATCCATACATGATACGATACCTACATTTATCCATCATTTACCACCAAATAACAGACTACCTGAGGGTTCATCCCAATTTCGAACTGGGTAACAATTCATACGCAACTGGGGTATCCAGCAGATCATGGGGTTGTTATATGGTTATTCCATGTTATTCCCCTCTTTTCCTAACTGGGATGCATGTATAGCAATCCCCAAAAAGAATCAAAAAGATAGAAATGTGTTTCCAGAAAGTTACTATTTATAGAATGTATGATATTTACTTCACATTTCCGGTTGTCCCACTTTTCCATCTATGACTTGGGGTTGCTTTTGTCTATCCCGGTGGATGGATGGTTTGCCGCCACCCATTGAGGAGGGCTCGCATGGCAGCGGCACACTATCGGGTGGAAGGCGTCGCTGGCACCGTGGGGCGGATCGCCTGTCGGCGGCGCGACTTCCTGTATCTCCAAGGGTACGATGAGGAGGAAGAAAATGGGCAGTGGCTGCAAGTTGCCATGGATAACGTGGTGATTTCATATGATTTCATGGGAAAATAAGACTTCATGGGATATATAGCGAACTATTGGATGACCTTGGCTGCTACACCCCTGTTGCTTGAAGATTTTTTTTTTGGGATTGTACTACCCTTGAAATATTGGGGATGATCACAATCCATGAGCTGGAGATTCCCATTGACCAACCAGTATTTCATGGAATGACAGAGTGTTTTTGAACACTGCTCAAACAGGATGAAGAAGCACATTGTGAGTCCGGAAATTGGGGATTTACCCCAAACACGTGCCTCTTTTCTTGTATATGGCCATATGTTTATTTGGAACCTGAAGATAAGTTGGATATTGAGCTACTTCTTGGGCCAAGCCATTTCTGTCTGGTTGAAGACCACTTGGACCTTGGTGTTGGCAGGTGGCAGGTACTCTAATGCCCTGTCCAGTTCACCTCCTGTAGCCATGGCTGGCTGGCAAATCCTCTATGAACAATGGGAAAATCATCTATACCCTCTGGTAAACGTTTACATAACTATGGAAAATCACCCATTTTAATGGGAAAATCCACTATTTCTATGGCCATTTTCAATAGCTATGTTGGTTTACCAGAGGGTATAGATGGTGGAGTTTCCGGCACGCCATGTTTGATGACCCCAAGGGCAACCATAGCAAGTCCGACTGATTCCTCGGTTTTTGTCGAAGCGGCGCCCATACTCATATAGTTACTGGCTTGCAAACAGGCGATTCCGATTGGTTTCTATCACATATCCTCTTTCAAAGCTAATTATTTGCAAACTGCATAAATATCTATGAATATGATCCTGGTTGTTCTTGGTTGAACATCTCTATCCCACCCCCCAACAAAACTAGAACTTCTAGGATGGCTTACTACAACCTAATCCCCTTGCCACATCTCAGAATCCCCACCCTGCGCAGGATGCGCACCCGGCAGGGGCGCAGGACATCGATCTTTGGCTACGCTTGTCGATGTTGGCGAAGTCTCAGGAGCAGATCGTGGAGCGCCTGGGCGAAGAAGGGCGCGGTACGCGGCGACTCGTTCGATTGGATCTGGAGGTAATCAAACATGGCAATGGAAAATCCACTATTTATAGATGATTTTCCCATTAAAACCTCCATTTATAGGGGATTTCCAATTGCCACGTTTGATTACCAGAGGGTATATGATTTAATAAAGTTTAATAGGGTTTAATTGTGTGAAAAAGGTTTAATGAACCTGCCAGGTTTGTTTGAAAACAGGACAAAGACCCTGAAAAATCAGGGTTGGTTGTGGTTAATCACTACTATGCAACTTAAACATGACCAGAAATGAATGTGTGATATATACAGTATATGCTTATCCACCAAAGATGGGGTTTAACCAACAAAAACTTAGGATTTGAGCAACGACAGTAGGGATTCATGGAGTAAGTTGCTTTATAACTGGTGAGCTCTGTTTATGGATGTTTATTGTGTATATATAATTATATATATATATAATCGTATATACATATTTGTATAACAATAGGTCGTGGCTTTGTAAACCAACTTATAACCCGGGCCACCACCTGGTGGAGGATTACTTGGGCGGAAATGAGGAGATGTCTGGACATTCCAGGATATTCAGGCGCTATGATATGAGAATGATACAACCAGCAACATGTGTATACGCGCAACGCCTGGGCTTTGCCCAGGCGTTGCAACGTAGAGGTTTACCATTCCCAAACTAATGTTGATGCAACTATACATTCAATGAAGAAGATCGACAATGGTATTTGGGAATATAAATTCCGCCCCCGTTAAACTTTACATTCAATTGGGAAGATCAACGAGGGTATTTAGGAATATAAATTTCCACCCGTGTTAAACTTTACATTCAATTGGGAAAGATCAATGATGATGATGATGATGATGATGATGATGATGATGATGATTCTGAGTCCCGTTGTTGTTGCAGTTCCGGGCAAAGCCCAGGCATTTGCCGTATATATACACACGTGACTATGTGTATGTATATACATATACAACTATATAATATATACATATTATATATATATATATGAACATCATATTTATACATCACACATATTATATATACCATATATTTATATATATATATATATATATATCAATATATATATATATATATCATATATATATATATATATCATATATATATATATCATATATATAAATATCATATGTATGTATATATATATCATATATATGTATATATATATGTATGTATATCATATATATCATATGAGTATGTATACATATATATATATCACATATACATATATACTGTACATATATAATATGTATGTATACATAAACTATCAATGTGTATCCATGATGTTTTTGAGGTTTTGTGTGCCCTCAATAGGGTATTCACCAAATAATGGTATTGTCCAGAAATGGGGAAGAATCATCTAGCCAAAATACCAGCTTCGGAGGTACAGTAAACATTCAAATGTTTATTCGACCCATTGCCATGCTTCAAGTATACTGGACGTGCCTCTATTTTGACAACCCCAGATGCAAGAGCTGCGTTGGTTTTAGGGTTTGCTCATTTATATGAACCGAACCTGGCATGCGCAGCAAGAAGTGTCACTTTGAAGCCCACTTTGCCCAAAAGGACATGTTTCCATTTGGGGTAGTCTTAAACATTGGACCTCCAAAATCCAATGATTTGCCACGGTCCCTCATCATTCTTGTACACTCTGGTAATTTTGGGACATATCTCTTTCCACTTACAGTAGACCCAATTTCAGACCCATCCCAGCGCACCGTTGCCGCATGGCCACTCAACCAGCCATTACGTTGGGAAATGTTCCAGGAAGGTCAACGATGGCACAAAGGCCATGGCCATTCCGAACACCTGGGAGGAGAAACTTGGCTTTGTTGAGTCCGTGACTTTGGCTTACTTTCCCAAATGGAAATTCACTGCGACTGGGGAATCTTTTGTGTGCGCTTTTTTTTGTGGGAGGTTCCTTAAGAACATCCGAGGAAAACCGCCTTCACAGGATCTGCATTGACATGGAAGGCGATGAACCAAGGCTAGGTTTCCTGATGAAAAAATCTCAACGGTTTTTGTGGGTCGAGAACCATTAAAAGGGGTGAATAAACAGTGAATGAATAAACCAACAAAACATGATATGCGCGGATATACAATTGGTTGCGTACTCCGCTGTTTTTCTTTAGGTTCCCGTTCCAAAAATGGTGGGTAAGCGCCACAGTGGAAAGGCCAGTTGGTGCTGGTTTCATATTGGGGTTCAACTGGACAGAATGATTCTGTGTACGTGGTTGCAATATGCTGCAATTTAAAGCCATAGTAAAACTGATGGTCTTTTTAAATCGAATATCCTGAATTCTGAGTGCTCTGGCCTTACGTGAGTTGAGATGATTCGGGCGCCCTCTTCTGAATCTGACATGAATGTTCTGTTTATCATTGGGTATACCACTACTTGGGATGATTTACAAGAAATAGCTCCGGTATAAGTGCTGGGTAATCAGGGATGGTTCATTATAGTGGGTTCCCTGCTATCTTGCATGCTATTAACATCTATTAATACTGCATACTGGAACTGGGTTCTCACCCTTGCACGGTGGCCTCCATGTCATGCAAGTTCACAATGTTTGGTTTACTTGAGTACCACAGTTCAGCTGATTTGCATTTGATCTCCATGAAACCTTTGGACACGGCCATTTCTCTTAGAAGATCAGTTTGCTGGCTGCCACCCTCTGTAGTCCAGAGCTTTCCTAAGGTGCTATTACATTACATTATACTTTATTAGACCCATTTAACACTATGTGTGTTAAAGATGTATGTTCCTCATTTGCAGACTTGGCTATATCCTTTTGTACTCCATTAGTTCCATATTAATAGCCCATTATGGTTATATGATGTCCATGATCATCACTGTTCATCATCCATCATTATATATCATTAAGATTGTTATTATGGATAAATCACGCTGTTAAACCGCATTAAATCAGTATTGTCAGAATATCATCCCATAACCTTGTAGATTTCACGTCAAACTTAAAACCTATTGAACCTGATGACACTCTTTAAAACCCCATTGGAATACTATGTGTATATGATCTGATGTTATATAGGTATATTGTTTTGATATTTTCATATATATCTATACACATATTATATATATATATATATACATATTATATAATATGTGTATATATATATATATTATGTATTATGTATATTATGTATTGTATATATACACACATTCATTTATATACATATTATATATACATATTATATATATACATATTATATTTATATACATGTTATATATATACACACATATTATATATATACTATATATACAAATATTATATATATACTATATATATATATACATAATATATATATATACATAATATATATATATACATAATATATATATACATAATATATATATATATATACATAATATATATATATATATATACATAATATATATAATATACATAATATATATATATATACATAATATATATATATATATACACATATTATATATATAATATGTATATATATACATATATATATATACATATTATATATACATATTATTTATATATATATATATTATATTATATATATATACATATTATATATACATATTATATATACATATTATATATACATATTATATATAAATATTATATATACATATTATATATACATGTTATATATATATATTATACATATTTTATTCCCCATTAGTCCCCTATTGCACTCCCTTTTGTTTCCACATCTCGTCGCCAGAAAACTGGGAACTCTTCGAGATGCGGCGAGCAACTTCAACCAGCCTGCGGCGGAACTGCCACAGAAGGACTGCTTGGGCGCGGAAAAATTCCACGGGGGACCAGCAAAGAACAGACGAAGTACAGAAGATCAAGTCCAGATTGAGTACACTTATGGCCCTTTACCAATTTTAAATGGCTATAAATTACAAATTGATATAAATGATTAAAAAGTTGGTTATCATTCCAGGGTTATGATTCTATAAATGGGGTTATTGTAGCTGACTTGTAAATAACTGGTAAAAGGCCTTACTTGTACAGGGCTAATGCAACCTATTGCAGGCAAATGCTCAAATTCGTGATTTGACTTCCATAATTGGTCTAGTTCCCCCCACTTGTATCTGGCGTGTTGGAAGCTGCCCGAAGTTTGGAACACATCTCATTCTTTGACTCAAGACCAGTAAACCCAATGTTTGCTTTCCGACTGGTGATGCTAGCCGTCGAGTCATCAAGATAGATACGGAAAAATCCATGGGTTTCTATACTAGGAGTGGTACCCCTGGGCTTGGTGGAGAACACACCGGAAATGATCAACTTGGTAATGACAGTAATTAGAAACTATTTGATGGTAAATATATGGATTCGATTTATTTGGATGATTAACGGGCTATCAATCAAATAGACCAATCAAGAGTTGGTTTAGTTTTCCAAAGGTCTATCCTAACGGCGGTAAAGATTTGGGGATGGGTCACAACTTTGTTGAAACGCTGCCTGTGCTTTCCAAAGTTTCAATTTGAGATTTCCAACATTGTATTTGGGTTTGTCTGAAAATACCTACTCCAAAATCTGGTCGATCATCATTTTCCAGATTAAAATGGCCAGAGAATAGGGCAAATACCCTTTGGTAAACTAACATAGCTATGCAAAATCACCATTTTCAATAGCTATGTTAGTTTACCAGAGGGTAGCCCATTTTCAGACACACCCATTTGATCATTCACCCCGTGGACAACCAGCCAGTGCAACTGTTGCATCCCAGTGCTTCCATCAGCATGCCAGAAATATGGGGGATGCAACAAAGGTGTGTTTTCCTTATTTAAGTGCAAACACAAAGCGCTTGGGACTTCAATTATTTTTCGTAAAAACGGACTCTATAGATCTATCGTATGTATATACTCACATAGTAATGCGTCATTGTGAGTCTATGTAAATCTATATAGCCTGATCTTGTTAGATCTAAGACATAATTGTGTACATAAGATTTCATGATTGATCGGCAAAACTACTATGAGGATCTCAGTTTTTTTTCCCCGCCTTCCCACCGTGCAGCTCAGCTCAGCTCCGCAGGCAGTTTGGCCTTCGGAGCCGCGAGCTGCGCTTCGTGAAACGCACGTGGCATCTGATCGAATGTATCACGGTGATGGCGATTGGTGTGTGGAAAACAACCATCAAGAATAGGGGTTGAACATGATTCAACCATATTTAACCAACAAAAAATGTGGTTTCACGTGGTTTAGATATCAACCATTTTCCTGAGCTATAGTTTTTGATAGAGGTGTTATTTTAGGTCGATTATTGGGGATGAACGGGATTTTTCATTGGAAATCCTTAATTTTTTGCGGTGTTTCAATATCGGAAAATCATATTTCGGTGAACGCTGGGGTTTCCGAAGCTAGCCATGTTTGATGGCACCCCTCCCGGTGACCATGGGCATGTTAGGGATATTCCAAGAATCCAGTTTTTGGATTTTAACCATCAAACTAAGGGGTTTTTAGGATGTTTTAGGTTAAGTTCTCAGCCCAGTTGACCTTTGTAGGTGGTTTGTTGCTGACCGCTTCAATGGCTGAAGGGTCGCTGCAGTTTGCCTGGATACACTCCTTTCCCTAGTCTTGTCATCCAAGAAGTCGGTACTTTGAACGTGGCCCTCTTACGATGCATTTTCATGACTCACATCCAAAGTTTTGAGCTTACCCTCTGGTTAACGTTTACATAACTCTGGGAAATCACCATTTTTAATGGGAAAATCCACTATTTCTATGGCCATATTCAATAGCTACCTTTAATTACCAGATGGTAATGATTTTTGTTTGGACTTTACCTCTGCAGATGAATCTACAGTATGCCATTTTGCTACCTGATGTTCAGGAACAAATGACCGGCCCCTGCTTGAAATCGGGCAAGGGGTTCACCTCATGGCAGGGGATCATCCAAAGTACAATTGTACATCCTCTAGTCATCTAAAAACTGGTACCCTCTGGTAAACTAACATAGCTATGGAGAATCACCATTTTTTGTGGGAAAATTAACTATAAATGGCAATTTTCAATAGCTATGTTGAATTACCAGAGGGTAATCAGAAAAACAACTCCATAAATTCGTTGGAATCAAACATAAATATCTTCTGACAAAGTGGAATGAGTTGCAAAATTATCAAAATGGTCCGATACTGATGAATCTGCTTGGAGCTGCGGTTCCAAACGCCATTCCAGGCTGGGACGAAGCTGCAGCCGTCGCTGCACCATCCTTCTCGGCTGCAAGATCTCCAAAGGAGGAAGTGGAAGAAGTCTAGAAACTCGGCAGCTCCGAACATTTGTGGAACACACTGAGCATCCGCCAGTGAGACCCTGTCAGTGACAGCGCATCGACGGCCAAGCCAAGCGAGCTTAGCGATGCTGCGGTGTAGAAGGCTGGAGTGGTGGGAGATTTCCATAGCCGTCGCCTTTGAGTTTGTTTGGATGAAAGCTCATCATCCCAAAAATTCAACCAATCCATTTATCATTTATCCATTGATATCCATTGTATTTGTATAATTACCCTTCATCTCCCAGAGTTTCAGGCTGGTTGCCACAAAGTGGAGGAACATGGTTGTTTCTTGGGACGGTTTACAGCCAACCCTTGAAACCTGTATACCCCCACAACCAACCGAAAGGTTGATTTTGATAACATCCTGTTAGCATTTCGTCGCAAATTACTTTTTATACTTGTTTTCAGGGGTTACTAATCCTTTCCCCTTCATGCATACTGAATACAATGGGCTTAGTACTGGATCGATGCATGACTTGGGATCCATCATAGGGTGGTATTCAATATAATCAGGGGTGGGGAATGAAAGTAAAGTTATGGCTCCTTAGCACCCTGTCTTGCAAATTGTTTCTCAATCATTATCTCTGTGTAGATTTCCATAGAAATTCAACTTAAAGGCTTTCAAAGGCAACGAAGATCCCAGGAACCGACGTCATCCATATCCTGGTGCTGAAATCAGCGACATCGTCCCAGACCATGTAGGACCCATGGATGCCGCAGGTGGCGCCTCCAAGTCGTATCGTGACCTGTGGAGAGACTTGCTGACCGAGACGGGATCCGGGATCCGCCGACGAAGGAGGTGTAGCTTAGAGGCAGAGAATGGCAGAGATGGGAAAGCCATGGAAATCCTGAAAAATTGATCTGGAAAGAATATGAAATAATGGGGATTCATATAGGGATTCTAGGTGATAATTTGGGATCGGCGTTATACATGAGAATTTCACCAAGAAACATGAATTAACCAAGCTTTAATTTGATTTTCCAACGACAAAGGTGGTATGACAGCGATTCAATGCAAATATCATGGAGATAATCTGGTTCATTTTTGACGACTTCACTGTGACGACTCCGGGAGGGTGGTTAAGGAGCGGAAGAACTGTAGCCCGAAATGCCCATATTGCAGATTGTCGAATTATTGTGCTTGTACCATGTACCTATAGGATCCTATAGGTATGACCATCTATGACCATTATGATACTCAGTTGCCAAGTCTATTTGTTTGTCTACGCGTCTGATTCTGTTCCATTACAATTCTCTCTATATGAAGTCTATAGCTATATGAATGCAGGTTCAACTTTACCGACCCGGAAAGTACTACCAGTACATCGCATTCACACATAAAGATGTGAGAACAGGCGCATGTACAAACATCGTGTAACAGTTGCATGCATATCTGATACGCTCCGGGAACCAGTTCCTAAGTGGAAGGACCCTCCAAATGATTAGAGGTTGCACTGGCAATATCTGGCAATTGGGACCACCTCACTAGGATGAGTCACTACCATGACTGTTTAGGGGAATTAGTCTCAAATTGCTGAACTTTGCAGGTTGGTGAAGTATATCTTTGAAAAATAGTCCATATATATATATATACATATCATTATATATCAACATGTGGGTATTCATTTTTGGACCATCAATTCTCTTGAATCCCAATTGTTTGTGGGGTTCACGACGTCCTGTTGCAGCCCCTCTTCTCCGTGGTGCGAAGCGGATCCTTTGCCTGGACTGGGCGCTTTCCAGCAACCAGTCATCGGTTGTGAACCATCCATCAGTTCCTTTGATGTTTAGTGGGCGCTTTCTGAAGCATCAAATGCAGGGACAGCATGTTGTGATATTGATCATACTGTAATCATGAAGTTCCACCGTATTCCAGCCTCACTCTCCCTGATGTTCAGGTTATCACAGCGGCAGCTTCCCTGGGAAGAGCCAAGACCCAATTCACGCCTGGCAAGAGCCAAGACGGTTGGCGCGCTGCTGACCCAGCTCAGGACTGTTGTGGCAGATTCTGCTTGCCGTTGAGGAATCAAGCATGTAGAAAGGGTGGTGCCAATGGCCACAATGGGGGTGTAAGTGTGCCAGCACGCCACCTTCAAGTTCAGATTCTCGGAGAGTTGTTGTCAAAATGGGGAGATGTAGCCAATGTTTCCCCGACGATTGGTGGATGAATCGGGGTCCTCCAGTCGTCAGGAACATGGAATGGAAGGATAGAACAAGGAGTGAATGTGCAGCGTTTCATACAGATATTGATACCACGTATTTTATGTACTTGGTAGAAGTTGAATGCATCCATTTTAGGTCCCTGTTTGGATATTCCGAGATGTCTCAAACATCAGGACAAGAGTCACCCCTCTGCATTGCCATTCTTTACTCGTCACGGATTCTCATAAGAGGGGTTGATGATTGACCCTGTTGGTTAAAATCCACAACTATGGGAAAACCCCAGAATGGATCAGGATGGTGTATTCCTTCAAGAAGTGTCGTGTGGCCTTGCTCCAGCTTCGAATGTTTTCGTGTGTTCCTGTTTCACCCATCTTTCTAATGTTAATAAAGCAACAATAATCCACCCATATTTTGACATTTATTGATGCTCTCCAGTTGTGGTAAACTTGGGGATGGTTTACTATTGCTTCACTAGATGCTTTACTAAGATTACCTTGGATGATCCGCAAAGGGTCAAGGCTCAGCAGTTCCGCCAGGCGAAGACGTTCGTCGAGCCGGCCCGGATCGTGAAACCACGATGGCCGCCAGTGGGCAGCAAAGATCCAGAAAAAGGGCGAGGATGGATGGGTAAACCATGGTTTCTGAATGGATTATTCAACCACTAACCATGGTAAAACCTTCCGATAGCAAAACCTTGGTTTAACCTTTTTAACCATTATAACCTTGGTTTAACCACTAACCATGGTAAACTTTCGGTGCGGTTTTGAAGTTCACTCCAAAAGCCTCAAAAAGATGGCCTGATTTGGGGATGGTGAATCATTCTTATTCATCATGGATGGCATCTGTAGGATCGAAATTTTGGCGACCAAAACACTTCGATTGTGGCTACCTGGTTGGTGGTCTCAACTATATTGTGGTCAACCCAATGCCATATTAAACCATGGCACCAACAAACCGTTTGGAGGTCATTTTACATGCCAAATATGGCTATACCCTCTGGTAAACAGCCACATTTTGCTATGGAAAATCACAATTTTTCATGGGAACATCCATTATTTCTAGGGCCATTTTCAATAGCTATGTCCAATTACCAGAGGGTAATAACCATGGTTTAATCATGGAATATAGTGGAATATCATGGAAACTCCCCTATAAATGTTTACCAGAGGGTATACCTATGATCTTCAGATCTTCTGAAGTCCGTCCTAAGGATGCCGATCCCAATGGATTTCAGTGGCAAGTCATGTGAAGTTCCCATGCCGACATTCACTGCTGTATGTATTGATATGTCTGTATGATGTATATATATATATATAGTTATATTATACATATCATGAGTGATCAACAAAACATCACAGCGACGGAAGGACATTCATCTATACTCCAGACCCTAGCAGGATCCAGTCTTTCAAAAAAAGTGGGGCAAGGGATTACGAGAGCCCAGTGACCTTGGAATGTTCAGCCGCAACTGGGCAGGGAAGAAGGATCAAGTGGACGTGTATCGCTTCACAGGCCGCTTCCGATATGACCCGATGTTCCCAGGGCTGGGTCGACAAACAGCCACCCAGAAACCATCCACAATATATAGAGGTTTATCATTGTGTACATCCCTGTTTGGGATGATGGTGACCCTCAGTCATGGTTGGAGAATGGGATGTTTTATGGCATTGGGATTTTCAAGTTATAGCACAAACAGGGATGCAGAAGAGCAGACAGAAAAATCCAAGTCTTGCGGGACATCTGAGATTTGCCATGGAAATAGAACCACAAAATAATGGTCATTGCAGTGATTGAACCTCCCAACACAGTGGGCCGAGAGAATCATTGTGATTGATAAACAAATTCTCATAAGCTTCCCATGAGAGTTCTTCATCTGTTGGTCAAAGATTGCGTTCAAAACGCAGCTGGTCAGATGTGAGGACAACTAATCCCACGGCGTGACCGTGAGCGGAAAGGCGAGTTGGGTTGTTGATGGAGGTCTTAGGGAACGTGGCAATTTTATCAGCAACAAATGGAGATCTGATATAATCTAATCAGCATTAGAATCGGAAGATAAGCCACAAAAGAATTGCTGATTGGAATGTATTCCATCGATCATTGTCTGTCCTCGAAGCCCAGCCATAGCAAACTTCATCAGATTCCTCGGTCCACATCGGTTTGTAGGGTAATCTCAGCCTGACTGTTGCCAGTAGAAATGTTTGGTGACTCAGTTGTTTCATCTTGAATCCCTAATTGGTCCCTTCAAGATCTTTCAAGTTTTCTCCCAAGAACTGGATCAGCCAACCAACCAACCAAACCCAGCCTTTGCTGCCAGGGCTGCAGGCCTCTTTGCTCTCTTGGGAGGAGTGGCCAGCCAAGGAGGAGACCCGGAGCAGATGGCACTGAGTTTAGCCATAAAAAACTCCAGAAAAAAACTGAGGAAATTGATGAAGATCGGGGGATGCTCCAACCTCAAAAAGGATGTTTCGATTAGCAACAGAGTGCGATTGAAGAGTCCTGACGCAGCGACATGTCGATTCGATCCATGGAGAGTTGGAGGTTGAGGTGATAGTATGATCCTCCAAGCACACAGACTGAAGGGATACCAAGCAGCAAAATTGGCAATTGCACAATCAATAGACACGTCGTGTTTTGAAATCTTGGATCCCGAGAATGTTGCAGTAGATGCTTGAACTTAGTAGGAAACCCTGGAGTTTGGTGTTGTCAGTGGTGCCATTGGGCCAAGTTTGGGGCTGCAACAAAGATATCATATTTAGACTTTAAAAAGGGACTTGATGAAGCACTGCCACTCTGGGAATTCATCTTGAGTTGGTGAAATATGTTTAGTAGCTCTGACTATGTTTGAACACTGTTATGATTCGGCAACTTATTTACATCCACATCCAACGAAATCTTCACCTCTCGAAAATCTGAGACAACTAAAACGGCATCGCAGCTGAAACCAGGAGCTCTTGGCATCCTTGGATTTGCAACTGCAGAATCGAGGTGCACCCAAGCGCTGTGGAAAAAAAGGGCTGTACTCAAGACAATCTGTACAGAGCGATTAAAACATGTATTGTTTTTGATTTTGAGGTGATATATTGCTGGATACACCTTGCTTTCTTTGGTCAGTCGACTTGTTCGGCCAGACCACAAGATGTCAATGAATATTATAGCCATATCAATGGATTGATGTTCTGCCACAAGTGACATGCGTGCCGTTTTTTCAGCCACAAAAGTTGGCGACACATAGAACATATCAGGTCCAAGAGTGTACTATTTATCCGCCATGATTCATGTTGTTCAATGTTGTTCGTTGTTCCTTCTTTAATGGCCACTTGAAACAAACACATAATCACATTTTCACACAACCATGATAAATATCAATCATTGAGCATCAACCAAGTCATGCTGTGTCAATCAAAACATGATGTATCTAGCGGTCATAAGATACATTTACATACATACCTACCTACATACATACCTACATACATACCTACATAATTACATACAAACATAACATAACATAACATAACATAACATAACATAACATAACATAACATAACATAACATAACATAACATAACATAACATAACATACATACATACATACCTACATACATACCTACATACATGATTTATCATGATATACTGTACGTATATATATACATATACATATATATATATATGTGATGTATTACATAATTGTATATGTATATATTAATCCCAAGTATCATAGCCTTCATAAGCTCGCATATAACATTGATAAACTTGCACATATACATGTATATATATATATATATTGATGTATATATATATATACCATAAAACATGTATCAGTTTTTGTTTTATATTCCACGTGGACGGTTTGATAGTTTGACAGTGATTACATATATCATACAATTTGTTGTTTTTGATATACAGATATATGTATGTGTATGTATACATAGACATACATATATATATATATATGACATGTATATTATATACATTGTGGTGCCCCATTAAGTATAGATATATCTACCATAAACCCAAGATATTGGAGTTATAAACCAACTTAGCCAACTATGGGGCACCACTTTGTTCACATGCGTTTTGTACCCTCTAGTAAATTAATATAGTAATAGTGGAGAACCCACTAGTTGTCATGGGAAACTGGGAAACCGTTCATTTTCCACAACTTATATAAACGTCTACCCCAGGGAAAATCAAGTATAAATGGGCCATGGCTTCCATAGCTATGTCAAGTCACCGCAGGATATATGTACTCAATACACATGTTCTTGTGTATCATCTATCATAATTCAGGTCAGTGAAATACTATAATTTACCCTCCAGTAAATTCACATGACGACCCTGCCAGATAGGGGTTGGAAGATTAGCTTCCACTAAAAAAAAGGTGATTTTCAGGGTCCAATTGTTAATCTACCAGAGGGTACCCATTCCAACGTTATTCCCAGCCCCTTCAGGTGGTTTGGTGCTGGTCCATGGCGGCCCGGGCAGTGGCAAGACAGAGCTGGCCGCACACGTGCGCGCCTGGGCGACGGAGCACGACTTGACGGTGCTCTCAGGACGTGAACGGATGGGAATTCCTGGGAATCTACGGAGGAAAAGGATGGAAAGAGCAGGAATTGCTGCCAAAATACGGTGATTTCTCCGATGTTGGTAGATTTTTTGCCGAATATAGAGGAGTTATCCAATAGGTGGATATTGGCCATAGCATGTTGGATTGTTCTGATGAAATAGGTGGGTCTTGGTCAGAAAAGTTGGGTTTATTTGAAAGGGGGGCAGATGTTTTGGCAGGATTTGTTTTTTCCTGCAAAGATATGTCGATGTTTGTCGATGTTGGTCAGAAAAATGGAAATGGGATTTGTCATTTCTCCTTCGAATAAGTGGATATTAGCAAGAAACATCAGGAACCTACAAAATCAAAGATTTTAGAGTGGGATTGGAGCTAAAAACATGGAATTCAACCGTGCAAAAAAGGGGGTTGAAGCAAAGGCATGGGACCCGCCTGACATATTGACGATTGATATGGGGACTTGATCAACACGCATGAGGGTATAACGGACAGGAATGGTGATTTTACCAGCACTAGGAGATTGCAGCAAGCAAACATGGTGGTTGAATGTGGTTGATATAGCAGTTCAAAATGGTAGATTCAACAATGGCATTGAGATTTGACGATGGCTTGCTTGGCTTTGAACAAGCCCATGGTGACGAAATGCGAAAAAAAGCTTGGCCCTGACATGTGACCGGATTTGACCTTCCTGGTTCTTCGCAACAACCGAAGGACAGAATCAAAGTCCCACGGGCACGATCACCGTTCCCCGACTATGTTGGCAAGAGGCGCAAAAGGGGAGTCTGGAGAGTTGATGGCTTCTGATTTGAATTTGATACAAGACTAGTATAGATCCAGCATCTAAATGTTGGTACTGATACATTCATGTGATTGAATTAGTTGTTCCTTGCAAGTCACCTGAATTTGGCCAGTATCACAGCCGAAGCAAAGTTGCAGAGGGCTGAGTTGATGGGTTTCAACAGCTTCAGACAATCTATCCATCCTCGATCATGATGATTTCGAGTTTCCTCTTGCAAACGAGCTGGATGTGGAAATTGGGCCCAAAGTTCTTTCAGTCTATATACAACAATCTGGGCAGCAAACCCACAGAACGTCCAGGCCCCTATGTTTTGTTGAAACAGCGACCATCCTTGCTAATTCCCACACTTTGAAGTGGGTTTAGGCGACACAAACAAAGCAATCATTCCTTGAGTTCGCAGCTTGAGAATGTCAAACTGGATGATATTGGATTTGACTGGATGACATTGGATGCCAAGTACACCCTTAACTCTCCAAAGTGAATCGAAATGATCCATCTATATGTATATATATATTTATGTAATTTGTTGAACAGGAACATTCACCAAAAGACTCTATTGAAATTGAAATATGCGTGTTTCTGCTGCATCATGGATCATGAATTTTACACTCACGAAATCCAACGAATCCTCTTTTTGGCGGTTTTACTTTCTTTTGCAAGGTCTATGTCTGACCAGCAAACAGCAAATTTTCGGTCTGGTGAACTAACATAACTATGGAAAATCACAATTTTTAATGGGAAAATCCACTATAAATGGCCATTTTCAATAGCTATGTTAGTTCACCAGAGGGTATAGAATTGACCACATAATAGGCTGGTTTGAGATGATCTCCAGTGAGCAGCATATTTCCCAACGGAACATCCCCTACTGGGGAATCTTTTTGGGGACTACCTTCCAGTGTCATCATTGATAGGGGAAAATTCAGAAGAATTCCCACAGTTCGATGAGTTTCCCAGCTATAAACCTTCATTTACTCAGAAGTCATGGGATTTCCCATGTTTTCTCATGAATTTTCCATATCTTCCCAGTGTTGATAGGATTTAGAGATGATTTTGTGATTTATTTTTAAAAAATCTGTAGAGATTTTCCCATGTTTTTCCCGTTGTTTATGGGGGGCCAGCCACGTTTGATTCCCGCGAAATTTGTAGGTCTTCAGTGCTCTACTGAAGGAAGCTCGGAGTGATCCGTGTGGCCACCCAGGAACATCCCTGTGGTTTTCCAAAAATGATAATGAAGGTATGTATATATATATATACATTATAATTGATATTTGTATATGATAGGGTATTCCAAGTGTTTTAAAATATACACATATACATTTTTATTACATGTATATGTCTTCAGTAATCAATATGTGTATGTGTATATACATATATAGATACATGCATACAATTGGGGAGTTCACCACAAAGCAAAATGGTACAGTGCGGATGAAACAAGACTTATGAGGAGAATCACCGGGGTTTAGAAATGATGGTTGGTAAGAACTGTGGGGAAAACAAGAACATATAGCCACCCTTATCTGGGACACATTATACTGTAATGGGATACAGTATTGCATATAGATACTAGCACACATAGTATCCAACAATATGAGACATGGCATAATTGTGGATGGTATTACTGTACCCAAAATTGAGGGGTAAAGATGAAATGTGGGGCTACCTTGGTTTCAAACAAACCAAATTAGTAAACACATGTGAACTGTAATAAATGCACCCCCAGGACCCAATTCAAGAACAGATCCAACAAATTACTGTAACCAGATGTTCGACTGGGGGGCATCTAGTATTTGAGGAAACAGACACGCGGCTATTGAACAACCTCTGACTTCTTTATTCTCCATGAGACAATGATGTACATCAGGGTTTGCCATTCAATCCATCGAGGATCCCAAGAGTCTTAGTATATCCTCGTAAGATGTGCGTGGAATACCACCTGAATCGTAAGTCAAGTGGATTGAACTGCAGCATCCAAGCCCAAGCCCCAAAACCACTCGCCGCTCTGACAACCGTTGGATACTCCGTGACCCGAATGTCTTGGGGACACACATGGACACACCATAAGCATGCTCCAAGCTTCTGGACAAGGAAACGAGCCACAGACCAACGAGATTCTTGGATTGAGAGTCTTGTTGTCCTTTTTTTCCACTGAGTTCTTGAACTATGCGAAGGGCTGGCTTTTTGGGGCAAACTTTTGTTGTCAAACTCCAGTCTCATGAGCAGCAGTCAGGCTGTGCGCAGCACCAGATGGACCAAGCTTCTTGGAAAGGCGAGCGTTTCCGCTGCCACGATGCGCGGCCAATGTAGACACCCTTTGCCTGAGGGCAGGGGCCATGCAGCAGCAGCACAAGAAGGTGGAGGAGGCCAACACGTTGGACAGGAGCTTACGAGTGGTTTTCCAAGGCCGCGCAGTGGGGCACGGTGCAGGCTTTCTGTGCAAGGAACGGAGCCAGACCAATGAGATTCTTGGATTGAGATTTGTGTTGTCCGGTTTTTCCCGCGGGTTCTTTAGACCACCAAACCTGAAACCTACGTATTGGGGAGAGGCTTTTTGGGGGGCAACCTTTTGCTCTGATGAGCAGCAGCGAGGTTGTGCACAGCACCAGATGCACCAAGCTTCTTTGACAGACTTCAAGCGAGTCCAAAGACAGGTGACAGTGTACATGGAGAAGGCCTGGGGGCCTTGCTTGAGTGCACGGGCAGTCGCCGCACAGCCACACATGTGGCAGCAGCATGGCAGAGCGTTTCCGCTGCCACGATGCGCGGCCAATGTAGACACCCTTTGCCTGAGCCATGCAGCAGCAGCACAAGAAGGTGGAGGAGGCCAACACGTTGGACAGGAGCTTACGAGTGGTTTTCCAAGGCCGCACAGTGGAGCATATTCCAGGGGCAAACAGGCCACACCAATGAGCCTGTGAATGAATCTTGGATGCGCGATGTCTTGTTTTCGTTTTTCAGCTGTAGGGGTTTTTAGGTTTTAACCATACATCCCGTCTTTTTTCTTCCCTTTTTGCTTCTTTCCTTCTCTTCGTCCTTCTCCTCTTCTCACCAGCTTCCTTGCCAGCAGATCATTGCAAGATTCCCTTCTAATGATTGTGAGCTTGCCGGCTCTTTGGGCCTTGCTGGGGACCCAAACCCCATCTCGAGCTTGCCAGCCCTCCGCGAACTCAAGCAGTATCGCGGAACAACGACGAGCTTCCCAGGTCTTGGGCCCTGCAGGACCCGAACAGTGTGGCGAGCTCCTATAGACTCCCAGGGCCCCGCCAGACCCGAAGACTACGTGCCAAATAAATGTCAAATAGATTCCAATTGAATCAGTTAGTTTGCAAGATTTAGGGTGTCAGAAGATACGTCAGATACAAGATCAAATAGAATGTCAGATGCACGTCAGATACGATGCCCGAAAAAATGTCAAACGTATGTTAGATAGATTGTCATAATATATGTCAGATGGTATGCCAGAAAATATTGCAGGTACAATGCCAGAAATATGTTTGAATAAATCTCGGAGTGAATGTCCGAAAATATGTCAGGTAAAATTTGTGTGGGTGGGATCACTCGAAGCAAGTAATTTACTTTCTTCTTCCTGATATCTACAAAAGCGTACACATACTGGGAAGAGGTTTTCATTGTCTTTGGGCAGCCTTGTTCTCATAATCCAGGTCTGCAGACCTGCGCCATCGGGCAGTCGCCGCACAGCCACACATGTGGCAGCAGCATGGCAGAGCGTTTCCGCTGCCACGATGCGCGGCCAATGTAGACACCCTTTGCCTGAGGGCAAGGGTCATGCAGCAGCAGCACAAGAAGGTGGAGGAGGCCAACAAGCTGGACAGGAGCTCACAAGTGGTCTTCCAAAGCCAGACCAATGAGCCTGTGAATGGCTTCTTTGATTTGCGGTGGATATGTGTGTTGATTGCTTGCATGCTTTGAATTTTTTGACGTGTTTGATTTTTTCCATCGGCTCCTGATTTTACAAATCGGACGCCTACTGGGAAGAGGTTTGTTTTTTTTGGAAACCTGTTTTTGACAACCCACGTTTTCGGACCCATTTCCGAGGCGGACATTGATGGACCAAGCTTTTGAAGTAAACCGTTTCCAAGGGCAGTGGCACTGCAAATGGAAGAGGCTTGCGAGCTCTGCTGGAAAAGTAGGCGGAGAGTAGCTAGACCGTGTTGCACTGAATGAGTGAGTTTTTCCAGTGTATGGTAACCGAATCATTTTATGAATGGCTTAAGTTTCTGATTGTTGTTGAATGTTGTTGACCAAGTTGAAATCTCGTTGGGTGTTTGAGAGGGGCAAGGTACATGTCAAAATAATGAAGCGGGCATGCCCAAGATAAGTTCATTTTTTGCATCTTTCCTGGAATATCGAGAAATGGCATCAAGCGCACGGGTCAGATTGCGCTCGCAGTGCCTTTGACGCTTCTAAAGGATATTTCCTACAACAAGGAATATGTTTGAAGCAGAACCTGCTGGGCATACAAGCGAAAACTAGAGAGAACTGTCTCGATTAGTGGCTTCCCGAACTTGCTCTACCTAGAGCCAAGAACTGTCCATTTTTTGGGCTTATCAAATGTAGGTGGTTGCATGAGGACGTTGACTCTACTAAAAGCAGGTCACTGCGTCAATTTTCTGTTTTCAAAAAAGGTGTGTAGTTCCCGCAGGAAATCGCTTCACTGCAACAGGATCACTTCAACCAATTCTCCGTGTATCCATGAGAATGAGTTCCAGCTAGAGATTGCTTTGCTACAATAAGGTCACTTGGACCAATGTTTGGTTCATTCGAGGTAGTTGGTTCCAGAAGAGCGCTATCTCACCACCATGGTTTCAGCAAGATGCTGTTTCACCACCATGGTTCACTTCGAACAAGTTTTGTTTACAATTGTCACTTGGTTCAACCCAGCAACTATTTTTCCAGCATTGCGCTGTTGCACCAAGTATAACAACTTTTTATAGGACATTTGGTGCGTACAGCAAACTGCCCTTACAACGTCTTATCACTGCGACTAATTCTCTGTTTGCCAAAAAGATGGTGAGTTCCAGCAGGAAGCAGGTTCCCTGAACAGATATAAGATTCCAAAAATTGACTCGGCAGCCAGAAAACAAAATGAAAAATCAAACAATCAGTCAGGGCATTCAGGACTTCCAGAAATTAATGTACACAACTTTCACTTCAAAACCAACGCGGAGAGATCAGAAATGAAGTTGTTTTAGAAAAGTTTCAGAAACCATGGAAATTCCATAGTTGGTCCAATCGGCGACAACTGTGTTGAAATACGGTTTTCTGGATGGAAAACGGTTTTGATAGGAAATTTGTCGAAAACGCGTGAAAACCTTCAGCAATGCTTGTCATCTTGTTAGCTAAGAATGACTTCAGTGAGCCATCACTACATGTTGATAGAACATGTGGAAAAGACTGGGAAATTCAGGATGCAGAACTCAAACGCTAACAAGGAAATCAAAACATCAATTTTAGTCTTCCTTTATTTATTCAAAGCAAGGGGAAGAAAAGCAGAATCTCTTTAAATTGAAACCATCAAAAGTCATAGAAAGCATTGAGCTACTTTCGTTGCAGTGTTTCGGCATGCAATAAAAAAGCAGTTGTTTTTGGCAGAATGTGCAATGTCAAAAACATGCGTTGCAAATAACCATATGCTTTAAACTGTAGCATTCTTAATGCAAGACAGGTAAGTGCATTCCAGCTAGAAACTGCAATGTACACATGTGCATATTTGCATGTACTATTCAAATTGCACGCGAAGGAAAACATGAATGCAAGTGTATGCAAGCGTTTTTTTGCTCAATGCACCTCTTGCCAGCAAGCCTGCATATTCCAGGTTGATCGCTGAAGCAAGCAAATTGTCACCAAAACACATGGGCAAAACACCGTTGTGATTTTCTTTTCCTGTAGAATGGAAAATAAGAAAATAGTTGTTTGATGCAAGTGCTGAAGATTTTTCATGTTCTTTGTGAACTTTCCACATTACAGACAAGCTAAAGTAAGTTCAAGGCTGTTCAAGCAGCCCAACGCTGAAGTTAAATTTATATTCTTCATTTTCGTGAAACCAGATCAGTGCCTGAAGTGGAAATTTCGAAAGTGAAAGTTTCAGCACAGTCCCGAATGATTCGGCCACCTGCAGCGTGCCAGGCACAGGCAAGTGCAGCGTGGTCAATGTAGACGACCTTTTCCTGAAGGCAAGGGCCACACAGCAGCAAGACAAGATTTTGGCGTGAAATTCCCACATGTTTGGGGTCAAGAAGTTGTCACCGGAAGGGATGGAACTCACGAGTGGGTTGTTCCAAGAGATAGCCAGTGGAGCACATTCCACGAGACTGTGGATAGATTCTTATGTGCTGAATTTGTCTGCTTCGATACTTATCCACCAAAGTTGGAAACCAACTAGCTGGGTTTTTTTTTACAGGAGCAATCTTACTTGGACAAACCCAAGGATTTGGAAGGCCTGAGAGCCTTGCTTTAGAAGCAAGCGGAGAGTAGCTAGCGTGTGCTGTACAGTCTTGTACGCATCCCAGGATGGCTCGGCCACCTGCCGTGCAGAGCGTTTCCGCTGCCACGATGCGCGGCCAATGTAGACACCCTTTGCCTGAGGGCAGGGGCCATGCAGCAGCAGCACAAGAAGGTGGAGGAGGCCAACAAATGGGCTTCAAGATGGAGCATGTTCCAGGCCTTCCGCAAGGTAGTAGGCCAGGCCAAGAACGAGTCCGTGAATGGCTTCCTGGATTTGCAGCGCTTTTTACGAACTGTTTATCCACCAGGCATGGAACCCACTGGGAAGAGGTTTTTCCTTTGAAGAGGTTTTTCTTTTTGGAGCAACCTTTTGTTGACCAACCCAAGGATTTGGAATGCAGGGCCTGGACCCGAGTTGGGCAAATCCAGGAGCATGGCGACACGATGAAGCAGCGAGCCGAGTATTCTTGGGCCAGCCGGTGGTATCATACCAGCGGCTCGCCAAAGACAGTGATATAATTAATGTAAGTGTAAAAGACCTGCAGCCCGTGTATGAGAGTAGCTAGCGCCTGCTGTACAGTCTTGTGCAGATCCTGGAATGGCTCGGCCAACTGCCGTGCCCACAGTGTGCCAGCCACCCGCAGAGGCGGCCGCCATAGTCTCACATGTGAAAGTGACATGGCTGCGGAGAGGCTGTCACGGTGCGCAACCACTGTCGACGTCGTCTTGTCGCCGGCAGAAAGACGGGGTGGAGATGGGTCTGTCCAGTCAAAACAGGGATGTAGCCACCAAGTTTTTGGTCACTTCCCAAAACAATTAGAGATAATCGACACTAAACCACTTTAAATTTTATACGGGTATTGGATATATCAGGGGGATGGAATGATGCGGGTGAGTTTCAAACGTCATTCATTAAGTGGGCCTTCGCTGTTTGGCCCCCCCCTTGCATGAGGAACTTGCGGTGTGTTTCTGGGCAGGGCGGGACAGGCAAGTCCAATCCACACTTAGCCTTCCAGCATTGTAATTCTCAACATTGTACTCATCTGCATGTCACTGTAGGATTGGTTTGTGTGGAAACAACCAGCGGGTGATTTCTGACCTGTCACTGTAGAATTGATTTGGCCCCTTCTACTAACTCTAGGGCGGTGAAGGCTAGCAAAGATTCAGGAAAGGTACATCCCATTCAGTTAGTAGTGGAGTTGTGTGTTCAACCTTTTTGTCCTTGGTGGGATATGCATCATTAGGTTTGCATACAGTAATAGAATATTGTGGTTCAAATTCTGTTGCCCAGCATCTTGCCATACTAAGCGGAACCTGAATCACTTGGGTGACAACATGAAACGAAGATAAATCCAGGTACCACAACCATGGTCAAGGTCCGATTTTTCAGCCAGGATGGTAGAATTTGAACCACTAGCTGTGACTCATCGCCCGAAGTCCCGAGGTTCTGGAATCCACGAGAAGGAGCAGCTTGGATGGACCGCAGTGAAGTCGGAACACTCATTGAAAATGATTGTGAAGGGGTCAGAAACAAATATACTCATATGTTATATATATATATATATATTCATTTATTATATATATATATGTATACATATTTATATATAAACACATATCCAAGTATATTTCTATATACACTGAAAAAAATACATAATATATTATCGAAATGTATTTTCACATGAAAATACAAGTATATATATATATAAAATTATCGAAAACAAATTGTATGTAAAAATATTATGTTATGTGGTTGGTTGTCCAGTTTCTACCTAGGGAATAGGCAGAACCATGGGGATGGGCCACTTGGTGTTGGGATGCACATACCATGCGTATGCAAGTGAAACATGGCACTGGCAAGGGGATTCTATACATTAGAAAAAAACCATGTTGTGACCCAATGATGATGATGGCACAAGCGCACAATTTGTGACATGGCCATGATTCCATTGTTGGCACGATGATACCAAGTAATGCTTGGGATGTGCTCAACCACCAGTATTTTTTTTCCACAAATAAAATACTAAACACATTTGGTTGGAAAATCTTACATGTTTGACAACAAAAAGTGTTTCTGCACACAAAAAGTGGTGTTGCAGCTGCATAACAAAATTGTTCTTCTGCTGGTCGATTGACACAGATGACATAAATTGTTCTCAAATCTATATAATCAAGGCTGCTTAAGAGGAAGGACCAAATAATCCCTCATTTGTGAAGGCAAATGGGCTCTAGCACCGCTAGATTGATGCTTATTAAACCTGTTGGTTATTGTGAATGTTTATCCTCATTGCAGTGGTTCTACAGGTATTGATCCATCCCCAAGGACACCATCCTTGCATCACCCTTTTCAGTTGGTGAAAAACTGGAGAGATCGCTATGTTTGCCCATGTCCCTTGAGTGAAAATTTATGTTGGTTCAAGCACTCATTCAGCACATACAGTGAAGAAACACCTAGTCATGTAACATGTTGCCTTTACACAAGTCCTCAAATCATCCAATCACGAGACCTGGACATATATACATTATCCATCCATGGACGGTTCTTGGAACCACATTTAAAATTCATCGACGCATCTCCGTGTAGATATGTTGGTTGTCGCAAAATAAAAAACGCACATGAACCCCCAAAACCCATGGTCTATCATCATGTTCCACCTTCTTCAAGGTTTCTAAACCATAGTACCTATAGTCTATGGAAATACCCACCAAAAACCCTAATGCTTGGAATTACAAACCAACTTGGCTAACGAACTGAGGCACCACCTGGTAAAGTTAAGGCGGTTTTACCAGTTATCAGTCAGTAAGTCACCCCATTTATGGAATGAACGCCCATTTACTATCATTTTAAACCATTTCTAAGTGGTAAAGGGCCATGACTGTAGTTAAATTCCATTAGATTCCATTAAATCCAATTAAATCACCATTGTTCCTAATGTTTCCTAGTTAAATCATGTTAAATCCCATCAAGTGTATATCCAGTGCGCTAGATCCTGCCGCGTCCTAGGCCAACGATCGTGAGATCCTGCGACGGCTGTTGAGCTCAGCGGGTGCCACTCGTGAAGTCATGGCAACTCGATGCATTTTTTGCATCGTGGGACAAAGGGGGAAACAACTACGAAATGGTGGTTAATAACCATGGTTTATCATGGAATATAGTTGAATATCATGGAAAATCCCCGAAATAAATGGAGGTTTCTAGCTGGGAAAATCATCTATAGATGGTGGTTACCCTCTGGTAAACGTTTACATAGCTATGGAAAATCACAATTTTTAATGGGAAAATCAATTATTTCTATGGCCATTTTCAATAGCTATGTCCAATTACCAGAGGGTAATAACCATGGTTTACAATGGAATATAGTGGAATATCATGTAGTATAGTGGCACATAGTGGGGATGTTTCTCTGAACATAGGGTACCTCCAAATCCATTGCTTAATCATCATATTTCCCTTGTGCAGATGGCCATTTAGAAGGTATAGCTCATTTTCAGACAAATCCATTTGGGACAATCTGGAATGAGTACTTGGAGGATCATCCCACTTAATAAGTGGTTAGTAAGTGGAGTTGGTTCACCCACTCATAAATGGAATAACCCTATGGATGGGGCACTTACTAACCAGGGTTATTCCCCACTTAAGATCCATGGGATGATCCTCCAAGTATGGGGAGTGAAGGAACAAAAATTGTGGTATAATGGGGATAAATTGGCAAAAAGTGGGTTTCACCCAGGATTATCATGGACAATGGATAATGGATGTTTTTCAATGGGACTTTACTGGAATATTACAGTAATCCCACAAAAATGACGATTTGCTCGGGAATAATCCAGCATTGAAAAGGAGCAGTTTATGAGAAGTTTATCACTCTAGTTGTGTGCCAGTTTTAATGGCATTTTATCATTATTTGGTGATTGATGGAAATGGTTTTCTCATCCGGGGTTGACACTGTTTGGGTTTACCATCACACCTAATACCAATTGGATCCTGATTGGTTCTATTGGGGTTTTGCTGGTGAATACCCTCCCGCCATTTAACAACACAATATTGGAACTATGGGATACCCAGGGAGAATATGTACATTCCATGATGGGTTTTCCATATCTATGTTTAGAGTACTGGAGGGCACCTAAATTTATATTCATACAGACCAATACAAATAGACTATTTTACCAACGATTTTAGCGAAACTACGTGGGTTGAAACCTCAGAAACAGATCCAAATTGAATGCAGACTATTATAGAGTTATAATAAACAATCGGTTTGGGTTGAGCATGGACCAATATATCAACAAGTACAGATGACTCAATTAGGTGATATTGTCCAAACTTTAGTGTAAACAAGCATGGGTATTAACCAAGAGAAACTGGAATTTTACAAGCAGAGGCATGATTTAACCAGAACACTGAAGTTGATATACTCGTATAGGGCGTTCGCATAACCAGCAACACTTCAGTTGATTTGCCCATGTAAGGGGGGTCGTACCTCCAAGGATTGGGATAGGTAATGCCGAAACATGGGTACCCAGACTGGCCCATAAGGTTGGATTCCTGCCAGGTATTCAATAAGGGTCTTTTTTGAAATGGCTAGGCACATTCGATGAGTACGCGATTTGTTGATCTACATGTTTTGAGTTGCTGGCCAATAACTATATACCATATCAGCGTGAGTACTATTAAGTTTCAAACAAAAACTATCAAAAAACTAAAGGGTCAATGATATCAAGAACCCCCTTCCAGGGTGTTTCGAATAGATCAGATGATGCCAACCTTAGCATTGAATTTTCACAGGCGCTCCCATCAAGGCTTGGTTGCCAGTGCTGCGGCTCATCATTCCGGGCCTCTACTTCGGACCCAATGTGCGCCTGCGAATGGGCCCAAGCTGGTGGATTAGTGAAGAAACCAGATGGTGCAAGTGTCCTTAACGTTGAAAACCATATGGAAAACCAATGAAAATCATGTGTATCTAACAGCATAACTACGTCTGTTTCTGAACATTTGGACAATCGGCAAACGCGCTGTCACAGTCTAGTACAGTTGTGGGTTCTTCCTTTCTTGTTTGCTTCGGTTTTTCCAAGTATTTGCAACATGTAGTCTATATCTGCGATTGAACCGAAAGGAATCCGATTTATGGTTTGATCCCGCTTGCTTTTCTGGATTCTGCTCGATTAGACCAGTAAAGAAGATCCATGTCAAACTTTCAATCAGGTTTGCTAAAAAACACAACAATTCCTTGATGCACTGCAGAGTTTCAGGGAAAATCCAACCTACCATGATTCTACCTGGTTCGTGAAATTTGCTAGATTCTCGAAGGGACCCATAGGACCAGCTGTGCAGAATCGCAGGTCGCCAACTCCATGGTGGAGCGGGATGTTCTCCATGCATTGACGCGACCTTCCAGGGTGGCTCGATAACCGCTACACCAAATCGATGGGAGAAAACCATGGGGAAAAGTGGATGTTACCAGCAAATATGGGGATACCCTTTGGTAATTTAACATACTATTGAAAATTGCCATTGATAGTTGATTTTCCCATTAAAAATGTTGATTTTCATTTGATTTTCCATAGCTATGTTAGTTTACCAGAGGGTACTGTACCACTTGATATCAAAGGGCGACATTGTGAACTGGCTGGCGGTTTCAACATCGATCCTTTGTTCAAATGCTTTGATTAGTGCACTGATTCTCAACCCAAATGGGAGAATGATCCCGGCTTTCATATTTTCTGGATTGATTGAAACCACCAAGTGGTGTAAAGATGGTCTCCACCTCTGTTTGGTCTCCAGCTGCGACCGGGACCAAGCTCCTAGGTCGTTACGCTGTGCAAGATGCTCATCGATGCCTTCTCGAGATACTCCACGAAGAGCGAGGGCACGGTGATATTGCTCCTCGCTGTATGGTTTATGAATGGTGGGTATAATATATAATATAACGATACTTGCTGGTTATTGGAGGTCACATCTTTGGGGATTAAAATGGTCTACATTGGTTTTTCATGGTTTTTAGTACATGGTACTAACAGCTTCTTTGGGGTCAAGTGTTGGGAGTCAAAAGATACAGTTTCAACCAGTTGGTTGGGAGTGGAAAAAAAAGATGAATCATTGGGAATTTAGACCAGGTAACGGGGATACTTAAAAGGACAGACATATGGGGATATGTTTCAAAAACCACGGCTGATTTTTAGTTTCTTCATGGAGACTTTACCATCACTTGTCGTGGTTTAGCCATCAGCAGTATGGGGATGTACTTGGTGAAGAATGGTTGGTTCATGATTGCAAGGGGTCGAACAACTACTACCCAACCAATTGGGGATTATCAGAATCCATGAGCTGGCAATCCCAACTGTGGTATGAAAGGAATTTTCCAATAGGTTGCTTGAAGAAATGGGTACCATCACAGGGCACCAGGTGTGTTTGCCCAGAAATGGGGTGTACGTTTAATTGGGAAGATGTTGTAACAAAATCAGGGGTATTTGGAAAATGTTGACATATGATGTAACCTTTTTTGGAAAGATCCTGGTCTCTGTTGGTTCAAAGACCCTGGCAGCTAGTTGGCTCGATTTTAGGTCCTTTAAAACTCTAAGTTGACTGAAAGATATGAGCCCATTTTCAAGCTTGATTGATGCGATTACATAGTCTTCAGGAATCGAGAGACCAGCGTTCGAGCATGCTTGCAAACCGATCGCAAAGTTGTTGCTTTTTAGTCAACATAATCTATCCTCTTGTTTGGGATACGATAAGTTCCATAAGAGTCTAGTCTCATGTGCTATTGTGTTTTCTTTAATAGACATGCAGCAAACAGCGCAGAAGAGCAGAGACATGCAGAGACCAATTTGGGCACATCACTATGTGGGCAACGCCCAAGACGCATCAATTCACCAAAGTAATGTTTGTCCAACAATTGATTTCAAGATATTTTAAGTCTATATCCCAAATGTCATTGGTAAGTCATAGATTTTCCCCACTAGCCTCTGGTAAACTAACAGTTTTATATTGAAAAATGGCCATAGAAAGTTCGTGGATTTTCCCATGGTGATTTCCCATCCGAGGCTTCACCTGCGGCGTTCCACATCGTTCTTTGGACAATCTGACGAGCCCGGGGCTGCACTCATCCGGTTTTCGGATGGCATATTGGATATATGGAAAATGGATGAACATGGATGAACATGGCGATTTTTGGATGATTTGTCGCAGCGAACGAAACCTCCATTTTGTTCGGGGATTTTCCGTGGCTATTTTGAATAGCCAGAGGGTATATATGTATGCATATATATATATATATGATATGTATACATATATATATATATATATGTATATTGATACATCCTGGAAGTTCATGGTATCACTTACATGACAACTGGCCACAAACTGGGCTCGACTGATTGGTGTCATCCCAAGATCTTGGGCGTCGCATGATCCCATGAGCAATTTGCTTGCTGGGGATACCAAGAAGAGTCCCACGCTGTCCCTCCGAAGGAGCTGTGTGGGCTTTGTCTGAGAATAGGGTACAGTGCCCCAAAATCTCATGGTGATCACCTATCCAAACAGCGATCAATGGCCATAAATGGGATACATCCTGTTTTCAGACACAGATGTGTTTCAAGAACGTTGCCAAACCCAGGACTATGACGAAGACATCGTGGCTTGGTCCATTAGCAGCTTAGATGGTGCACAGTATATGTTTTGCCATTGTCAGACAAACTCGTTGGTGATGCACTGTCATCATTTCATTGACTGGTCATAAGTTTCATCATCATCATCATCATCATCATCATCATCATCATCATCATCACCATCATCACCATCACCATCACCCCATAACCATTGCAAAAGCCTATACTGTCCTGCATGACTCGTGAAGTGCCATTGACTGCTCTTTTTTTATGCCTTCCCCATGAGATGACATATTGTTAGACCTTGAATGCGTGATTTAGTACTTTGATCTTTTGCCACACCTGGGAATGTATTAATCTAGCTAGCTAGCTATAGCTCTCTCTCTCTATGTATATATATATATATATATTTATATAATTTATTATAATATATATATATATATATATATTTATATATATATATATTTATCAGTCACGGTCAAAATGGATGAAGACCACGTTAGTTTTGTGTCAGAGATGTGCACGGAACTTTGTAAAGCGAAATGCCCCCCCCCCAAACAAGCGATACTGACACATGTTTTTTCAAAACACTGGAAAGCGATATGGCCCCATATGGCCCCCCAAAAAGCGATAACCGACAACCGACAATAGCAACTACTGAGATGTAAAGGAATTTGACGGGAACTCCTACATTTATAGGAACGATGCTATCATCGAGGACACTACCCCCACTATGCCCCCCTTATCTCCAGGCGTTTGACCCCCATCCAAACCATCTTGAGCCATCCAAATCCGTATACAGTGTTATTTTTGCAGGATATGCTCGTGAAAAACGCGACAACATGGTGAGCCCTGGTTTTTTCCACCACGGGGATGCACTAGAAATGATGGCATTTTTCGGATTCCACGATCCCCAGGTGGAAGGTATCATGGAGCTCTGTGAAAATCGCGGCGACGCCAAAGCGCTGATCTTCTGCGTGGTGGCAAGGGACGCAGGCGTTCCTTCCAAGGCAAGGAGACCACGTCCCAAGTTCTTTCCATGGAAAAAAATGGGGGAAACACAGGGGCTCTGGAAGATCATGGAAAAGCCATAAAAATCCATCATTTATAGTTGATTTATGGAAAAATGATGGGGAAAAACACTAGTATTTATCAATCCCATATGCTCCATGTATGGCATATTTTCCCACATTTACTGTAGGTGATTTTTAGTGTAAATGTTGGTAGCTATTCCATAAATGGAGCACTTATCAATGATTGGGATATGACCAACCTTAATATAGCGATTTCTAGTTTTAAGATGATATACTGGAAATATCATCGAATACAACAACAAGTTGATTTCGGGAAACAGAATGCTGCGAGGTGCACATATACCCCTTGGAACTTAACATCGCTATAGACGATGGTCCATCTATAGATGTTTTACCTATTTCAAACAATTGTGGTATTCTATAGCTATCTTAATTAGAGAGGGTACATCTTATAGTAAATCCTATGATATCCCTGTAAAATCTGAAAATCACCATAAACCCCCATAGCTGTTGTTGAAACAGCCTACATAAATCTAAATGACCATGCCGTGTTGAGTTGGTGTGTGATTTGATGCACTTCTGGTGGTATTTGAAGCTGGAGGTATAGCTCGATTGATAAATAGATGAATAGAAAGCCAGACAGACAGAAAGACAGCCAGACAGACATCCAAACAGACATCCAAACAGATAGATAGATAGATAGATAGATAGATAGATAGAAAATGTTGAGTGACAATTTCCGAAAGGGACTCATATCTTCTTCTTCTGAAACTCATTTATTTCCCAACAAAAACCTGTTAATATCAAGTAATTAACAAAAAATATCCATCTAAATCTAAACTCATCAACCATCTTCCAAGAATTTCTATGCCTTCGATGCTACCCTCCAGGCCCTTTGTCCCTGACCTCCCACAGATCGGACCATCGGCCAGGCCTTGTTGCCCAGGGCCCGGCATCTCATGGGTGAAGTCGGGGTCAACAACCTGTCGCTGGTGTCGAGCTCAGAGCTGAGTCGGATGTCCGTGATTTTCATGTCCTTGTGATGTAGATGGTTTTGGTAAGAAGTTATGGTGAACATGGTCATGATTGCTATGTTCACACACACACATGTATATATATATATATATGATATATTATATTATATCATATTATATATGTGTATACACCTACAATTGTCCAAGTCATGTTGTTTAATGATGACTAGAACTATGATGGTGATGATGATGATGATGATGATGATGATGTGATGCATGATGCATGATGCATGATGCATGATGCATGATGCATGATGCATGATGCATGATGCATGATGCATGATGCATGATGCATGATGCATGATGATGTTGCACGATGATGTTGCATGATGATGTTGCATGATGATGTTGCATGATGATGTTGCATGATGATGTTGCATGATGATGTTGCATGATGATGTTGCACGATGATGTTGCATGATGTTGCAGAGTCGAGCATCCATGATATGTTTAGAATGAAATTCGAATATGCACTTGATACGTGTGACTGTTTCCATTGCTCAGACATTTTTATAGATGTATGGTGATGTATGTATATCACATTATATCACTATAGAGAGTGAAAGATGGAGTACGTATGTATGCATGCATAATCATGCATACATATTCCGTATCAATATCATTTATCTCCATAGATATATCATCCTTCAAATTCTATTTTTCAGGCTGAACAGTGACTTGTCCAGCTAGGACATGACCGAGATGTACGTGCAGCACATGGTGGATGCCACGGAGGGCGTGGATCCGGATTTGCTGCAGTATATCTATGAAGCTGGGATGGAATCTGATTTACCATCTGGTAAACATACAAAAAACTGTTGAAAATGGCCATAGAAATAGTGGATTTTCCCATTAAACATGGTGATTTTCCATAGCTAGGTTAGTGTACCAGAGGGTATATCGGGAAAGAATACCTTCGGGTAATGACTAACGGTTTGCGAGCTGCAAAATCACCAGGGCATCAATAGGTAAATAGTTATTTCTATGGGCCATTTTCCAAAGCTATGTTAAATAGCCAGAGAGTACTTGTATCCCAAAATTTTGAATTGTCAAGCAAAACGGTGAAACGTAAGTGAAAGCAGGTTTGCCCGTCTTCCCTTGCAAATTTGGTGATGATTTGTTTTTCCATTGTCTGGGTGATTGCTGTATATAATCTATAAGCAAACTGATGGGCTAACTGTTTGAACCACCAGATCTCTTGGACCATATATTAATCCGTACTTTATCCACACTTTACCCATACTTCATCCGTACTTAATCCATGTTGTATGGTAATGATATGTATATATATATATATATCATGCATAATAGTAATATATCATAATAGTATACTGATATATATATATATATATCATGCATAATAATGATAATAAATGATAATAGTATACCAATATATATATATATATATGATTGTATATGATTGTATATGTATGTACTAAAGTCAAATTAATCCATGTACCTGGAGTCTCCAAGTGCTGTTTTTGCCCGCCCAGGAAAGCTCTGGTGGCAACCCCTACGGCGTGGATGCGGTGGTCTCCGAACTTCGGCACCGGGGGACGGTGCACGTCAGCGAGGCGAGGGATATGTTGGGGGTTTTAAGGAAAAATCGACAAAGACCATGGGAGAATGGTGAGTGAACCAAGAAAACTATGGGAAAACCGGAAAACCATAAAAGAATAGTGATTTCAATTGATTTCACTAAGAAAAAATTGCGGATTTCATGGAATTTATAGCTGTTTTATGATAGCCGTTTGTTGGTGAATATAGCTCGAATAGCTAGGGTTTACGGTATCAGTACAAGTACTGTGGTAACCACAAACCAACTTATAACTCTGGGGGCACCACCATTTTTTGACGCCAAAGATATCCAAAAATTAGGGTTAGAAATAGGAACCATGAAAACTGACAAACATATTTAAGAACATATTTGCCAGTTGTAACTATAACCACATATTTAGAAAACATAGTCACAGGGCTTTAACTAACAAAATCAGTGGGTTATAGCCTGATCAAGATGATTATCGAGGGTTGACCCTCAAAGAACGCGTGGTGAAGACCTGGGGATCCTGAAAACGGTGAGAGATGCGGGTTTCACTGACCAGAAATGCCGATTTTTTTTTAGTACAACTAAGTTAACCTGAGGCATTGGATTCCTGTTTCTCAATTCAAAATATGGAAACTACGTACTGAAAAAGTGTCTCAAAATCACAGTATACATACTGTCGAAATAGGTGATGTTTTCGAGGATTCTGAATAACTATATATTTATCCAGGAGTAACAACCCTCCAATTCATACAGTGGTACCGATTTAATGGTCCTTTTTGACTATTTTGGGGATATTCCCTCCGGACTAGTAATCTGGGTGACAATTTTTGAAGGCAACAAGTTGCCAGTGCATTGACTCATCAAAAATCCAGTGTTGAATCGTGTCGCAGCGTTCAAAATCTGTGATGCTGCTGTGCCCCAGTCTCTCTTGGAATCCAGCCGAAGAGCTCCTCATCCTCGACATCCTTGAGCGGCGAGCTCATGTATTGCTCGTGCTACAATGCGCAGGGTCCCGTCCTTGGCTGAAAGGTTTCTACGGGCGTTCCAACGAAAGTGAGGAATCCCGCTGAGAACACGACAGCCTGGAGCTTAGCCTGGGCGTGTTCCAAAAAGCGAGCTGCCTCGCGACCCGCCCCCATCTGCCGCGGTTCACATAACATTGGCGGCAACCAGCAAAGAAATAAAGTTGCCAAATCAACAATTTTTTGAAGACTAAACATTGCAGTTGGTAATTGCCTTTTCAGTATCGAGTTTCTTCCGGTGACTCCCCCTTTTCAGGGATATGTTGTAAATCAATGATAAGCAAGACGTCTGGAGCAGTTTGGGGGAATCCATTTCACCATGCATGATTTGTTTGTTCTCTCACTCAGCTTCTGGGACTCATTTGCTGGTTGCAGATCACCAACGTCGCAGGACAAGCGCCAACTCAAAAATCGTTGGCTTTCAACACAAGTTTCTTGGGGTCAAAGCTCTAATACGCGTCTATATATAATTTGGTTGGGCCAATTCGAAGCAAACCCATGTTTGTTCCGTCCACTGCTTGAGATTAAACAAATGCTTCAATTGGAAATCTGTGTGCCCCATTCAACTGTGTTCCATATTCATGTCGAACCACACCATTGTGGGACACACAGTAAATTACTAAACCCATCTAAACCCCCAATGGGGTATAGTTTACGCATGTTTACGCGACCCATATGCAGCACATCATCGGGGCTGGTGTTTTGGTTTCGGCTTTAGCACTTCATTGTATGTCACCAGCAACCACCAGGGACGCTTGGAGATTTCTGAGGGCACTCGCTTGCGGAAGGACACCTGGCGGTACCGGGGTGATGCGACCAGGTCATGATTTGGGTATGGTCGAACTTGGGACAGCAATTGGCTCACAAAATCAGCATTTTTTTACTCTCTGGGAATCAGAGGTGGCCAGAAAATCCCTAAACAAAATCAAGGTTTATAGCTGGGAAACTCATCAACGGTGGATTTTCGATTGCGATTTTTGATTGCCGGAGAGTAGATCTTGAAGACTTTTTAAGATTTTTAAGCAATGTAGGGCGGCATCGGACATTTCAGTGTTTTGTAAACTTGTCCTTTTTTCAGGGGTAACCCTTGTCATTCTTCTGTCATTTCAAGTTGGATTCTTTGATGCTCTGCCGGAATCAACTGTTTTTCCCTCAAAACCCAGCAGCATGGTCACTTGTTCCATAGGTGGACCCCTTGTCCTACGGGCATAAATTAAATAGCCCATGAAAACACATGAGCAGCACTTGAGGGATCATCCCACGGATCATAGCTGGTAAGTGAGGTTAGTTCACCCACTTATAAATGGAATGAGATAGAATAAACACGAATTTTGGTGGTTGAAAAATTGGTCACTTCGCCAATGCGGCCAGGAGTATCCAGAGGTTTTGATCGGCATAGCCCTGGCGACCTTTGAAAAGCTGCCTCCAAGGTATCAGGATCTGGCCGCTTCGACAGCAACGGAACGTGGCGTTGGTGAAACTGAATCTACTATCTGTAATGGAATCCGTGGGAAGCTATAGATAATCTATGGGAATATCATGGGACTGTAACCAACTACTATTGGATATTTCATGGGATATCTAGAGATATAATAGGAAATAATGGAAAAAACTGGGATATAGTATAATGTGAAACCCAATACAGTAATAAACCCACCATTTTTTTTTTAGCAGCCATATATCATGAATTCATGGATGGTTTGTTATTGGGTTCACCACATTATTCTACATTATTGGGATCTATGGAGATACGAGGTAAAGAACCAACATTAAACTCGGGATAATAGGGATAATTGCATGTGGACAAATAGTTGGCTAAGCATCGGTATAAAGTATAAACCATTTGTTGAACAGCAAACAACCAAAAAACTATCGAAAGGTAGGCGCCATTAAATCGAGAGAAGCATGGGGTAAATTTATAGCGGCTTCACTGGCCGACCAGATGCCATACATGATGTTTTGTATTCGGATAATCATCCCAAAATGTGGTATTTTTAGTTTGGGAATTGAGATCTTGATAAGAAATTGAAGCGGACAATGATGAAACAACCATGGCCAACTTTTGACTGTCTGTGAGTCTAGCACATGTTTTTCATGTAAGGGAAATTTCAGGTGCAATTGTTTGGCAGCTCAACTTGAGAAATGCGGAACCTCACACAAACAAACTATCGTATATCCCCAAAAAATCGATGTTTCAGGCATCCCAGAGTCCAAAAAATGATCAAAATCGGTTCATCATGCCGCCTGGCATCCCACGCTGATGCCAAGCAACCAAGCTTGGAAAACTACCATGAAGTGCTGGAGAAATCTGGAAAACATGGCTAACATGGTCCACTTCTATGTTGATTCATCTTAATCCCATCCCCCTGGATACGGCCTCGCTTGTGCCCGCGCTCGAGCTTCGCTTGTGCCCGCGTGGGTGCTTCGTATACTAAAATCGCTGACAATCTCAGGGAAATACCCTAAACACTAAACCCTAAACCCTATAGAAACCCTAAAGAAACCCTAAAGAAACCCTAAAGAAAGCCCTAAAGAAACCCTAAATGGAACCCTAAATGAAATCCTAAAGAAACCCTAAAGAAACCCTAAAGAAACCCTAAAGAAAATCCTATAGAAACCCTAAAGAAATCCTAAAGAAACCCTAAATGGTTGTTCATGTTCCTTAACCCCAATGTGGGCGCAAGTGACGTTTGAGTGTGGGCGCAAGTGAGGCTGGTCCCATCCCCCTAGTATTCTCACCTTTCAAAAATCTTGTTAACGTTTATTTGGGGATGAACCACACATATTTGGGACCAACGAATGGGGCTGTTTAACACTAGGGTGATGGGCCTGGCTCGAATGCATCAAGCATCGCTGTGTTGGACAAAAGTTCGCCACATTTGTTTGCGGTCCCTTCGACGCGGTCATTTTGGTTGGTTGGTCAGTACTCATACATAAACCATACATAAACATATGAACTGTATATACAGTTGGGGACATTCCATTTGATATAGAACGTGACTTGTATCTGTTTAATTAAAGATTCATCACTTACCAACCTAAAGTACTGGTATGTTGCATCCAACTATTGCCCACAAATAACTGACCTTTCTGGGGTGCACCCCAAAGTGACTATGGCAGATTTTTCTAGCGCTGGCGCCTGGGTCGCGGATCCCACGATAGGAATGTGACTGGCGACTCACGTTTTAGGTTGACCACCAACCAATAAGGAGGAGTCTGAACCAACTATTGTGACCACCAATTCTGGTACCTATTACCCTCTGGTTTCATCAAACATGGCAAGCTGGGAAATCCCCGAACTGTCCATGGAGGTTTATATATAGCTGGGAAAATCAACGAACTAAATGGTGGATATTCCATTGCCATGTTTGATTACTGGAGGGTATATCCCAGAACGCACAAAGAAACATTTTTTGCCATGCGATGGGGTTGGTCGAATCCCCATCCTATTGACATGACTACAAAAAAATGTGAATCAAAAAACATATAAGTCCAATTCTAAGTCCAATCCCCCCCATATATAAAGCATTATAAAGCCATCCTTGGCCAATGATATTCCCAAAAGATTTCCCAAGTCATGCTATGCTACGCGCTGCTGTCGCGGCGAGGTGAAAAACGTGGCCGTGTGCTGCCAAGAATCCGCCTCTGATGCCTTGAACCTGGAAGATTTGGCTGAGATGCTTGGTGCGGGCTTGATCCCCCATGGATGGCAAGGGAAGATCCCCCCCAGCATTGATGGGTACCCTCTGGTAATAACTAGCAGTTTGTTATTGAAGCCATGGCCCATAGTGGATTTAGCTATGAAAATAGGGATTTTCTCAATAGCTATGTTAAATTGCCAGAGGGTAAATTGGGAAGAATGGGATAATGATGAGGATATAGTGGGATATGATCCTCCCCAACCATCTGGATCGGTAGAAACTAATTCCTTGAGTTTGTTGCTATAAATGGGAAAAAACCAGCCAACCAGCAAAAGATGACAATTTTTTGTGGACTACGAAAAAGATTGACCATGGGATATGGCAAAATGGGATGGTTAAAAACTTGTTGGAATCCCCATCCAAACCCATTAAGATCCCAGTCATATTCATGAAAACCACACTTCTACCCCCGAAGTTTGATGAAGAATTCCACGAGCGTATGCCACATTTCCACAATTGGATCTGTGGCAGACATATATGGCGTTTATAAGCCAGCTAACTTGGTGGCACCACCTTGTATATGGCCATGATATATGGGTCTTTAGCGGTTTAGCGCCAGATTTCAGGGCCAAAAGCAGCAGGTTTCCTGTGACATGGTCCATTGAAGCAATTTGACCCATATATAGTCCGTTGGTCTTATCTCATGAAAAATCCCCTGTATATCCTCATGAGATGAATTTCATAATTTCCCCATATGTCAAACCGATGGTTTTCCCATAAAATCTCCGTCTACGTTGGTCTCCTTCGTATCACCTCGCCGAGTCGTCACGACGTGAGGACTCTGGATTATCCCGTCGAGGAGCTCCAGCAAAGCTGCCGCCATTTAGTTTCTCAAGGCCTCGGGGGGGGGGGCCTTGGCAGAGCTGGGCTGAGGGAAAAGCCTCCAGAAAATTCACATGATGAGCCTGGCATTAATCGGGATTGGAAGATGAAATGAAGATGAGTTTCCACTCAAAACATGAGTGATTTTCAGGGTCTATAGTTAATTTACTGGAGGGGAAATGATGCAAATAGATGGGATTGGGTGTAAACCACCCTGCATCCTTTGATTTATCCCACTAGAACATGAATTTTGCATATCAACAAAGCACCAAGATATGCCATAGTCATTAAATCATGATAAGATTAATTCTTCAATTACACCATATAGAGCAAGCCCCAAAAAGGTCAAAAAGTAAAACCCGAATCTGAACTATAGTCTAACTTACTTTTTTCTTTTTTCTATCTTTTTTGGAAACTATTTGACATATATTTATATATATATATATACTGTGTATATATATATATACGGTGTATATATATATATATACACCGTATATATATATATGCAGATATACATATATATATATATACAGATATACATATATACTGAAAGATGTCACATGTTCACCCGGTGCCGGCCGCCCCAGCGATTGGTAGAGGTATCTTCCGTGCTGTCATGCCGATCACCACCAAGATGATCCGAAGTAGCCAGGTCGGGCAGGGCATAGGAAGGGGGGGAAGGATTGACCTTTAAAGCCAGGAAATGGAAGAAATTAATAGTGATATTAATATCACTAGAATATCAGGAATGGGAAATATCATACATATCCTATTAAATGGGTATGGAAACTATTAAATATCATACATATCCCATTAATCCCATAGAAATGGATATGTATGATATGTATGGATATTAGCAGTGAAAGAAAAACATTAGGAAGAAATCATGGAAAATAGTGATATTCATTGGATGTGAATGGGATATATGTATGATATATAGATTCTATATATTATATATATATATATGCATATTATAATCCAATGAATTTACCTGCATTTGCTGAAGATCATTTTTTATTTTCCCAATGTCAAATCCACTACGTGCGGGGAATCTATAGGGAATATATGTTCTATGTTTTTGGGGGTTTCTTAACCAAATCCAAGAACATATTTGGATTTTGTTTGGGACTGAATTTCAATTAGTGTTTTATTGATTTCAAATCCTTAAAACTTTGTGTTTAAGTTTGTTTGTTTTTTGTTTGGGGTAGAGATGATGCAGGGACTTTTTCGGTTTGTTTGGAGTTTTCTTGGGATATCTACCAATTTGGGATCTGAAATTCATTGCGAGACCTGAAGATTTTCGAGAGCCTTGGATTTCTGCGAGATTTGGGAGCATATAATGAGCATCCATTTTTGCAGATTCAGAGACTGACAGGATATTTGGGGGTTATCCATACCTCCCAAGTTCGGGAACTCGACCAAACTAGGGATATCCCTGACCAAATTCTAGAAGACTGCAGCGCTTTCTCCAAGGAATCCCTTGGGATACTCTATGGCCTCAACCATTGAACTGGCTTCGTCTGAAAATGTGTACTCAGAAATTTAGTGGTGAAATCTGAGGTGCTTAAACTTTCCCTGTTATATTCCTGTTTGGGAAGGCGTACCCAATTTTCAGACAACCCCAACTATCCAACTGATGGTGTATTTTACTTGCTTTGGTCCCCCATGACTTGTCTGTTTCCCGGAGCATTTCACAGGAAACATATTTCTTCGCCACAAAGTATTGTTTTTTCCCAGAAAATGTCATAAACAAGTCCCTATTTGGTTTTGCACAGATTCTGGTGTCCCAAAAGTCTTTTTTTCTGAAGAATTTGCTTTAAAACATGTTTAAACATTTTAAATCCATGAACATCCTTAAAACTCAACTGGAGTTTCCAAGCGAATCTGAGCGCCCCGAGGAGGCACGACGTGGTACGATGACCTTTACACCGAGCAGCTGGGAAAATCTCGGGTCAATGTTTAGACCTGGGAGAATCATCTATAAATGATGATATTTAGCTATCATCTATAATCCTCCACGTGGTTATGATTGAGATATGATATGTTATCACTATGTAGTTATATAATGTTATATAGTATGTTGTATCTATAATCAGTAGCAGTGATTTTACCATTTGCTAATTTAACGTATGTGTGGAATGCTATGGAAATTCACCATGAAATTAGTAAGTAAATCAAGACTTTTTGAGGATTTTTAATGGCCATGTTCAATAGCAAACAGTATTTTACACGAATTTTAGATTTGGATTTTACCAACATGTATCTTTTTTGGTGTTGCCATAGGGCTCTGCCATAGATGATCCTTAGCTCATAGTTCCATGTTTTCAACCCTTCCACCTATTCAGAGTCGTTCTACGCATAAGGCATAATTGATACAATACGAATTAATACGGGAATTTAACTGGGTTTCAGAGAAGTGCTAAATGAACCTATTGTGTAAATCCCATGATTTTCCGATGATGGGGGGTCAAACCAACCACACTTACCCAGGCAATTCACCTCACAACGTGCGCTGCCCTTCGGATATGGAGCTTAGTGCCATCTCCTTCAGTTCCCAGCTGCTGCTGCACGTGGCATCTTGGACGACACGGTGCTTGTGCCACTGTGCTATGAGGAAAAAATTGCATGTTATGGGATATAATATGGATATTGTATGGGTATCTAGAACCAATCACATTGTATAATTGATTATAGTTGCAGTATATAATATAGTGTATATAAATATGTATAGGTGTTCCTTTATTAGTGAATTGTGCAAGCCATAAACAATTGGTATAGATCTTGATTGGGCTTACACTGCCTGCTTCAGTTGAGGAAAACAACATGAGCCCTGAAGTGGCTCCGGTAAACCAGACATGGGATGATATAAGAAATGGTTTGCACAAATGAACAGTGTCCAAAATCATTGTTGAGCAGCTATTGTCACAGGTTTATGATACTTTCCACCCTAAGGCTAAGGACTGACCCATAGTGGGACACCTTCTCAATTTGTGAAGGTTTTGGAAACTGCTCATGGGTCTAATGGAAAATGATGACCTATGGCAATCTGGTGTGGACTACCCTACTGCGTACAACCAGGTTGAAGCGCCTGTGAGCACTGCTTTTCTCACGTAGTGGGCTTGTCCAAGCAAGATATCCCAAAAGCTCTGGGTATTAATCCCACAGGTTCCGGCTTTTAGGTACCCTACGGCGATTTCACATAGCTATGGAAATTGGACTATTTGAGGGTTATTTACTTCCTATGATGATCTTCCATTGCTATGTTAAATTGCCAGAGGGTACCAACATCTTTCTGTTTCTGTTTAAGGGTACGTGTTGGTAGAGATCGGATGTAGCAGATGGCTTGTGCGGGCCTGACGGACTACAGGATTTCTAAATGTATTTCTGAAACCGTTTGGTAGTTAGAAGCTTTGGAAGTCCTGTTCGTGAGAATGGATGCCAGCATCTTACAACTTACAACCTCAGTTTACCACACGAATAGTATTTCACCCTTACATAGGTTTGAATCCATTTCGATAGATCCTTGAGAGTCTAGGTCCTAGTTCAAGCATCACATGGAACAGTAATGAACAAGACCTTCGTCATTTCATTTCACAACTCAAGCAACATGATTCCACTGGTCAATTTGTAGCCCGTGAGTTCTAGCCCAAATTAGTAGCTGCTAGTGTCACAAATGGAGCAACTCACACAAGGATGATCTTATCAAAGGGGTCGCGAACATCAGCTGACCAAGGCCACTTGAAGATTGTCCTCAGACAGCCAGGCGTCGCTGCAGTCTGGACAAAGTCGGCATAAAGGTATATCATGGTAAATCCATCGGAAAAATAGACGGTGCATGACGGTGCATGATGGTGCGTGATGGTGAAACAAGCGTTTGTCGCAAAGCCCAGCGCAAGCCGGCGCTGATTTGTTTTTCTCCGTTGGCGCGTGCTTTTTGAATATTGTAGCGCAAATTGAAAGATCAACACGGTCAAAAACATGCTCCTCAGGAATCCCAGGGAGTAGCTACATAGTTGTGTCAATGGCTAGCCGCTAGCCAACTCTTATTATTGCGCTCACAACGCTGCAGCTAGATGGGATGCATTGTAGAAATTGAATGCTCAACACCAGGACCACCCCATGCAATCACACCTCAAGTTCTGAAGTTTCCACCGATGCCATTGTTGGGCCAAATGGTTGATTTCAGGGATCCAGAGAGGGCCCCCAGCGAAATATCCATACTGTCGTGGATCAAATTTCATTTGGAGCCTTTCTATGCCTTTCTATTCCCAAGAAATGAGATGAGATGATCAATCATCGCAACGTTACCATTCTTTCCATTCTTGTTCCCAGAAGATGCAAGTGCCAATTCCGCGATGAACATCATCGGACTCGCCATGGCTTCCAGCCCTCCACACACCTTGTTTAGGTCTTGTCATTAGTGCTACACTCTCAGAAGGAGCGGTGATGCAGCATTGCTTGGGAGTGATCGAAGGGTCGAGTGATTTTGCCTTTTTGGGAGGCAGAGGTTATTTTTTGTGACTCAAAACTAAACTGATCAGCCCTGTTTTGGATGGCTCACAGCTCCACTATGTTAAACTGTCCATTTTCGTCGCAGCAAAACCATCCAGGCCTTCCCCAGATTCTCCAGAAATTTTCACCTCAGCCCTCAGGAGACCATCCGCAACCGCATTACGGAAGAGCCCTCGGAGGCCGCGGTGAGTGAGATTTGCGCGGCGCAGGGGAGCCCCAAATTCAGAAACTTTGCTGAATTAATCGGACCGTCAATAAATGATAGGGAATAGTCACCAACAATATTTTAATCAACTAACTTTAACTCACAATGATATTTGGAGATTATCCTGGGGTATGATGGGACGGTAGACCTTGATTTGCTGAAGATGATTGATTATTTTGGATAATGGGAGATCCACCACGTAGGGAATCTATACGGAATAATTTTTATTCTTGGAGGTTTCTTAATAGGCAAATCCAAGAAAATTGATGAAGTGGGGTAAATCCCCAAAGTTTCAAATGATTCTCAGCGAAAACTGAATTTTGTCATAAAAAATAATCGAAAAGGAACGCCGTTGGTTTAGATCCTCCTTTTCCCTACTACAATGGTAATTTGCAGGGAATGCCGCAGCCCCAAGGGCTAAACCAATCGCCATTTCAACAGGAAGGAATTTTGGAAGTGTGATCAAGTTTCAACTTCCCAGCACGGGCCTCCTTGACGAATTTGATGATCAGGGTTCAAAATATAAGTGTTCTCAAAAGATAGAAAAAGTCGTTGCAGGGCCATCATAGATGATGTTCCCAAAATCCTGGTGTCCAACTCTTGTACGTATCTATTTTGGGGTTGCTCAAGATCCACGACTGGCAAAATCAGGAAACTTGCCAAGAGTTGGACTTGTTGGAAACTCTCATAGTATAACAGTATTGATGACTCGTTGTGGAACCCGGTCCGGAATCAGCAATCAGCAGGTTTATCCAAACTTCAACAACTTGTGAGACCAAGCTAGTCAAACCCTGGTACAAGACTGCCATTCACCGCCGTTTCCACTCCGTGTATAGTTTGTTTAGCAATATTTACACTAGGTCACTAGAAATGGCCCACATGTATTTTGACCTTCAAAGTCAGTTCGTAAAGGGACCCAAATGTGTGGTAGAATACCTAGTTCTGTAGGTAAATCGTATGTAAATGGTGTATCCGGTTGCTGGATTCATGTCTCATATATATCTGTATCTCCCTTCCAACCTCAACGGTACAGGTGCCACCGGCGCATGATGCTCCATCGCAGCAGTCCGAAGCGCCGGGACCGCAGGAGCACCGAGCGATACCATGGGGATCACCTGCAGCTGGCGTAGGGTTCGACCATGTTAGACCCATAGCATCCATGTATGGTGCTTGTATATAGTTATCTAATGTTAGCTACATGAAGGGAAATTGCTAAAGATTGGTGAAGCTAAAGGTAAATGTAAAGCTAAAGGTAATGCTATATTTTAAAAAGTTGGCTTCAAATGTATTGATGTTTGCCAATTCAGAAGTCGCTTTCATGTTTGGCGATGGGTGGTTCAACCACCAACAAGCTGTTGATGGGAGGCCCTGAAGTCAGTTGGTTGGCAATTGCCACAACCATTCATTCATAGCTCCTTGAGGTACAGTTTCCAAGCTAACTATTCTGGAATCCCTAAAAATCAGTTTGGAAGGTTTTCTCCTGTTGCATACGTCGATGGTTTCATTCTCCCGTTTCCGGGGTGTCCCCATCACCAATTTAATGTATCACACTATCCAAAACTGGTGTCAGCGAAACTCTGCAGCAAAGCCTGAGATTTGGTGACAAGAGTCACTGTTTTCTGTAAAACTAAAATCAATCTGAAAGTTCTTGGCGGTCTCATCAAATTTCACTTTTTCATCCCTTTTCCCAGTGAATCCCACTAAAATCCCATGAAATTAAAATAAAATCCCATGAAATCCTGAAACAAACCGCATGTTCCGGTTGTGACCTCCCCTTGGTCGCCGCCTGTCGTTTTGTTCGCCACAGGAGTCACCAGATCCACCGGTGGTGAACGTCATTGGATCCGCGACGTCGGAGTCCTCCGCGGCGCGAGACGAAGAGGGCATGGCCTATGTGAGCTTCTGAGTTTGGTGGCAAAAGATTGGAAAAATTGGGAGAATCTTGATATATTGATGGATGAATTTTGATCTTATCTGAAGTATACATAAGATCATAAGGGAAGTTGAGATTGGAATTCAGACTATGTTTTGAAGGGTAGCTTGTGAAGTGGGCAAGTGTAAGTCCAGCAGCAGACACGACCTCAGTTAGGCGCCAGCCTCACTTCGCAAAGGTCATTGGCGTCGGCGAAGTGGCGAGAACAACGGCGGCAACGGCGGCAACGGCGGCAACGGCGGCAACGGCCAATGAGATCCTGGTCGCTGAAAGGATGGCTCCTACTTGGAGGATCCTACAAATATGTGGTTAACAATTATAACATATTTTATAACAATTAGTTACAGTTCATGCATTATTTATAGATGGGATAATCATGAGGGCAATCTACGCATCGGGGATACGATCACTGGGGTTCTTAACCAACTCCGAAGTGGCATCATCCCCAAGCAAGGGTGTGGATGCTGTATGACGACAACTCTGCTTTACATTGATGCAATGATTGTTTATACAAGTAGTGGCAACTATGGTCTGGCCTTATTTCAGACTGGTAAATGATATTGAATTGTCCTGTGTCTTCAATCGTTACATTATTTTTTGCCACCCGGGTGGATCGTTATCAAAATCACAAATAGCGAGCATGTTCAATAATCTGAAAAGCGATTTGGAGCACAAAACATGGCGCAATTTCGGGCGCAAATAAGCGCAAATAGGCGCAATCGAGTGCAAATAAGCGCAATCGGGCGCAAATTGAGAAAAAAATCTGGCCAATAGAGTCTGGTCAATAGAGCTTAAGGAGCAACTTTTAAAGACATCGAGCATGTCAATTTCCAATTGTGATGGTTCAATCGAGCAAATCTCAAAACGAGCCAAAAAAAAATGTAGCAATCGAAGATCCAGGATATTGTATCATCGTGTATCATCTATAGAAGAATATGAGATCTGATTACAACTCTATAGTCTATAGTGTACCTATCCACCAGGAAGGCTTGCCACATCCCATACGTTTTTTTGTTATATGATCCTCCTTCTTGGCTGCATTGCACGGTTGCTTTTCATGGCATGTCTATGTTGATGATACTAGTCGTGTCAGCCTAATGTTCTGGTTAAACTATGATGACCTCACTTTGACGTGACTGGAATGATGTTTAATAAGGGGAACCCTATTTTTAGGTTGGTGAATTATTGTTACCATTTAGTCAGATAGTCTCGGTTCTGCAACCCTATTCATGGCCATTTTCGTTCCATTATCGTTGGTGATGAACATAATTATCTCAAATTGTTTTAAAGAATTTAATTTTGCGGCACCCAATTCTGCGACGTACATAGCATGTACATTTGACATCGAATTCCTCCACATGGTTTGGATATCTCAAGATGATCTTGGCAAGAAAGACACTGCCCTTGACGTAGCACCAAGGAAAGACGTGGACCCTTTCATCGCTGTTCAGCGCGACGAAGGAACGAACGCGTTGCCATGCTTTGGACCGTGGAATTGCTGCGGATGACGCAGGCAACTGGCGGTCCCACAAGGGACAGCAGTGGTTAGTGAGCCAATGAGTAGTGGGTTGTTTTAAGAATTACCCTCTGGTAAACTAACAGTTTGCTATGGAAAATCACCATTTTCAATGGGAAAATCCACTATAAATGGTCATTTTCAAGAGCTATGTTAGTTCACTGGAGGGTAATTGGGATGTAGAAAGAAGAACAAGGGAAATCTGGGGAAACCATAGGCCGGCAGGAATAGGGTTTGTTTTTAACTCTCCACTTGATGAGCAAAAAGGGCGTATGATTTGAGAAACATGAATTATTACCCTGTGTATTGAAGCTGGAAATCGCAAATTACACAAGCTATTGTCAACGATTGAAAGTGATTCCCAGCAGATGTTTGACACTACTGTCAAGTTGTCTATATACACATTTTTTTCGCACAGGCATTTGAGCAAGATGATTTGATTTGATTACCTTACTGGATTACACATGGATTACGACAACTATTTCGGGATGGCCTCCAGCAGTCCTATGGGATAAATATCAATAAATCATAAGGACCTCACATCCTGACCTTGCTGGAATGATGATTCGTAGGGGTAACTCTCCCAAAATTGTTTTATTTGCGGTGAGTGAATTATGATGATTTGCCTTATAGTTTACCCAGATTCTTGAAGCAGATGTTCAATGGTTCGTGGGACTGCAAGAAGCGATGGAAGTTAATGACTATTGGTTTCACTCGAGCCCATGATCTCCTTGCCGATTGTTATTTGGCTGGGTGGAGCACCTGCGGTACTGGGGATTACTTTCTGTTTTTGTTCATGGAATGGGTCAATTTTGGCCGGTCAGTGCATATTGGTACACACTACAAGCGGTGACACTGACTTTGACTGACTGTTTATTTGTTTACTCTT
>BGPT01000618.1:81648-116648 GCA_003297045.1 Symbiodinium sp. clade C Y103 | reverse complement strand
CATCATCATCATCATCGTCATCGTCATCACCATCATCATCATCATCATCATCATCATAATCATCATCATCATCATCACCATCATCATCATCATCATCATCACCATCATCATCATCAGCACCATCATCATCATCATCACCGCTGGCATTACAATGATAGTGATAATAATAATAATATACAATAATACTCATCATCACTGACTTGCGCAAGGCTGGTTGCTTCCGGAAGAAAAATCATGCATGTCATGAACATTTGATACCCGGGAATTTCACAGTATAGCAAGCAACTCCCTTAAAGATAGAAACAGTGAAATGTAAGTAGAATAATAGTGAGTGATAAATTATTGGCAAATGACTTTTATCTCTTGAGACCAACACTGAACACAGCAATAGCTTGAGTGACGCCATAACCTCCAAGCAGACAAGCCAGCAAATGGATGACTGGTCGTTGAAAACAAATGCCTTTCAACTTGTGGATGAACTCAAGTCCCACTATACAATCCTTTCCATTTGAGATCACTCCGACATGTACAAAGTTAATTTCGTTGTTGGTTTCAAAAACACGGTTCTTTTCGATGATGACCCCCAATATGACGAGCATTTTGTTTGGGGCACAGTTGAACCCCCCAGCCCCAGGCCTACTTTGAAAGCTCCATCCACTGCACCACTACCAAAACGTCCCACTCCGAGTCCCATGTCACTCGGGCGACAAAAAATTGCAAGTTTACCCTCCGGTCATCAAACATGGGCAACATGGGCATGGAAAATACATGAACATCCTCCATTTGTAGATGATTGTCCCAGCGACCTCCATGGACAGCACGGGGATTTCGCAGCCACCTTTGAGGACACCGGAGGATACTGCAATGAGCCAAGTTGACCGTGAGATTCTGGCGGTTTGTTAAAATGGGGTACCCCTAAAATTGCCAGCGGCCAGGGTTTTCACCTAAAATTTGATGGTTTGTTTGACGGTTTAATTTTGGAAAATTGTGAGAAACCATCAAATTGGCATGTGCCATATTTTCAGATGGACACAGATCCTTATCATTTATCACCCCTGGGATCCTCATCAGAGGGACCCTTATTGAAACAGCCGCCCAGGCTGTTGAAAATTCCAGAAAATTAGTTGTTGTTTGTTTTTTTATTTTTGAGATGTTTTTTTGATTTGTTTGGAATGGTTTGGATTTTTTGATTTTTTTGGAATTTTCAAGAATGTTTTGGAATGTTTTAGAATGCTCAACCCCTCAAAATGTGCCAATGAAGGCCCCTGCCAGTGAAAGCGCCTATTCCCATATAAGACCTTAACAATCCCGATGAGCAAGCACCCATGGTCAATATGCAGAGCCATGTAGAGCCGTGATCTCTTTTGCTGGACTGCAGGCCGTTATATGGGATTGGGATATATGATATATGATATGTGTTGTAGTGCTATTTGAATGTAACATAATGTAATTGAATGGATTTGAAAAATCAACCATTCCAAATTAATGTGAGCAGGCCTGCCAGTAAGACATAGTAAGACATCCGGAAACCATCCTGGTTTGGGTATGAGGCATGTATCCCCCTTGCTTAGTCTACACTAGTAGTCTGCTTTCCTTGCTGAAAAGTGAACATCTATCTATCAAGCCGGGGGGTTCCATATGTGTCCATAGATCTTCTATCTATTGTAGGTGTACCACATGTTCGAGGATTTTCTTGGCACTTAGGCCACGAGCACCGGCCAAAGCATCGTCATCACCTGTGCCAAAGACATCCCGCATCTTGTTGGGTTGGCATTGCGGAGGTTGTTTGAGGTTTGTTCCCTAGGCACAGAAGCCCAAAAGGACATCAAACAACAGAGTTGCGATGAGTTGTAAGACCTGCTACGTAGCGGTTTTGGGGTTGCCTTTTTTTTTTTTGGTGGAAGGTCTTTACCTATGCGGATAGAACTTGTTTGCTGCGATTGGGGTGATATCTGCAAAAGTGACCAGGAACAAAGTACAGCCAAACCTTGGAAGTCTAGAACTACTTGTCGTGGTGTTGTCAATCATTTTTAGTTTTTGACCCAGTCTGGGAACCATGCAGCAACCAGTGATACCGGGTTCTTCAAAAAACAGCCATCAACAGGAGAGCACATAGATGCCTAAATTACCCCCGCAACCCCCAACTTCAATGTTGTGATCGGAAGTGCCAAACACCAAATTCAGAAGACTAATTGGGGGACGGGACAGGGGCGGCGACATGACGTCTATTGTCCTAAGTACTTCACGGGATGGCTGTTGTTTTTTTTTTAGAAACCGATAGTTTGTGCCGATGGCTGCCGTTCAGTGTTAAGCTAAGTTGGTCACGGTCCCCCGAGTACATTTCGAGGCCCATGTGAGGTCCATTTGAGGGACTTGTCAAAGCCGTGCGATTTGCTACGCCACGCTTTGAGAACCCCCTTTGCGTTCTATGACTTTATATGTATATATATATATATCATTATATATCTATATAGATATCTATGTAATATATATATATATTATATTATATATACGTTCAGAGTTATATTCACATATATTACATATAATAACAATTGGGGATGATCATAATCCATAAGCTCGGACTTCCGAATCTCAGAATTCCTGTCTTAAGCAGCGGGTATTTCATGGAATGACAGCATGATGTCACCACTTGCGATTTGCTGAGCTTCTTTGAGGTACCTTCCCGCTGGCCCAGAGCTCGCCGATCTCCCTGGCATTTAAACGGCAAGTGCTGAGCACGGCGCGCGCGTATTTGTCGGAGAAGCAGGAGGAGCGACAACCAGGGGATCGACTTGGCTTGAGATACTTGGCTTGTGAGGGCGACCAATAGCATCCAATAGCCGTTGTCATTTTTGTCTAAATTGAAACAGTATGTTTTGCTTTTGGGGTGGATTATTGACCCATATCTCTCTTGCCTGCAGTATCTCCTCCAGTTTTCAGGAAGTGATGGAGGTTCTCTCCCAAGACGGTTTTTGTAGGCATGACAACCCCCAGCCTTCAACCTTTGCTATGTCTTTTGATGGGAGGGTACGTCTCCGGGTACTGCTTGGCAACTGGAGAGCCATGGTCCAGTGAGATTTGCACATTCGATCGAGAAGGGATGGTATGGGATGGTCATGTTTCATCACGTTTCATCATTGTCGTTTTGAAGAACTCACAATTTTAAAGATGAGTCCAAGATAGTCCAAGATAGTCCAAGGGTATCAGGTATTCACCATGATGATACATCACTCAAGATCACTCAAGGTGTATTCCAAAAGTGCAGTGTGTCGGACCTGAGTCCAGTAGTTAGTCCTTGGGTGTTCCTCATGAGTGGGGCTACCGTGCCACAATCTTCCAGAAGGTAGATTGCTCTCAAGGCTGCACGTGCAAATGCGAAATCATCATTTCAAAAAGGGCAAAGAAAGCAACCACCCAAAAAAATGAAAAATATCATTTTACCATTCAAAACCATTCAAAACCATTCAAAACCATTCAAAACTCATCTAAACTCAGAATCATGGCTATGAAGAATTCCACTGGAAATGCAAATATAATATTCCATTTGCCAAAATAATTCCACTATATTAATCCAGTGAGTTGTTGCATTCACCATTTCTATAGACAATCCCAACATTCCACCGGAAATGTGAATGAACCCTCCACCCGCCGAGGATGCGCTGTGCTGGCCTCCAGACGTACTTCCAAGGCATCGCGTTTCATTCGTAGCTGGGCAGTCGGCTTTCACGGGGTAGTTGTGAAGCACCATTTAGTGCTGCTGTGCTTCTTCAGGGATTGGGCGGTTTGTGAGCTGCTTTTGTTCAATTCGAGAACTATGCAAGGCCGCAAGGTGTTACAGTACCTTTGAGTGCCCGAAATGAAAATGAAAAATGGGGATTTATAGGGATTTAGTCACTAGATTTATCACTGAAATTATCTGAATATGATATAACAGGACACAGAAGTTTGCCATGGGCAAAAAGTAGGTAAATCATTTTTCATCTGTAAATGGGTTATTTTCCGTATCGAGAACTGTTAAATTGCCAGAGGGTACCTCCCAAAAAAAACTTAGAAAGGTACCATCTGGTAAATTAACATAGACCCTGGCAGATAGGCATTGGAAGATAGTTTCCTCTAAAAATAGCTATTCTCAGGGTCTATGTTAATATACCAGAGGGTAACATCCTTTTTAAACCACTGATGCAGTACATTTCATTTCTTTGGTTGTTAGTGACATATATGTTTCTCCGATCCGTGTTAGGTCAGCACGGTCAGCGAACGGCAGAGTAGAAATGGGGCCCTTGGGATTGGACTCTGTTTCAAGCAGTAGAACTAGCATGTTTGCCAGGGTCAAAACAACATTGATTTAGGATATCTTCATCTTACAATCATTTGTATGGGATTCCTGATGGTATATTAATTATGAAAAATCCCCGATGAAAATGGCTGGTTGACCATACCCTTTATGGACAAGAATTCATGTGTTGACCATAACACAGGTGCAAATCGTGTTGCAAGTCATTTCAGGTTTGTGACGTGTAGTCATTTGCACAGATGCTACATGGCGCGGAAATCTGACCAGACTATTTTTGCCGGGGATTGCTGTAACCTCTTGGGGAGCGATTTACGCTTTGGATCTATGGATAGTATAGATAGTAGCTACTTAGTGCAATTCAAACATAGAAAGAAGATGAAAGAAGTGCAGTTGCTTGCCAGTCGTTGACATTTCAATTAGCAAATCCTCCTCACTGGGATATGTTTAATTTTCTACCCCAGCACTAGTCAACAACTCTTCATTTCACATTTCAACATATTTCAACCAGTTCTTGTTGATGATTCCCTGGTTTCTTGCCCCGACAGTATCCCCCATGGCGGTGGTATCGATTCTGTATCCATCAGGCATCATCAGGCGTTGGATCACGTAAAAAGATGACAGGAAATTTCCAGTCATGGCTTAGCTTAAGAAGAGATTCTATGTATCACACCACTGATGTTTGGACCATGGATTTTGTTTCAGCTGCAAACACTTTTTGCGGTCGTGCCATGGAGAGCAGTGCAGTGAGCGGTCATGTGCCTGAAAGTTCCATCAAAGTGGAGGTCTCATTGTCAAGTGGGCGATGTGAAACCGTTACGGACTCGCAGGCTGAGGTTTGCTGCGGCTGACTGAGGTCTTTTCAATCCGACGGACTCTTTGCGACTTTCTGGGCTTCAACATGGAGATAGCCTTACTGCTCTCGCACAGCAGCCAAAGATAAGTGCAACTCTGGGTGCGTTTGCCTTGTGGTGTGTTGGAGGTGACAGAATTGTCACGTGGGGCGATCCCGATGATGGTGGTGACAGCTCCAGCGTCCAGGATCAGCTGAGGAATGTTCAGCAGATTTCTAGCACATACGCTGCTTTTGCTGCGATTTTGGCAGACGGAGCGGTTGTGACATGGGGCAATCCAGACGACGGTGGTGACAGCTCCAAAGTCCAAGATCAGCTGAGAGATGTGAAGCAGATTTGTGCCACAGGCCCTTTTTTTGCTGCAGTTTTGGGAGATGGAATGGTAGTGACATGGGGCTGTCCACAACAGGGTGGTGACAGCTCCAGCGTCCAAGATCGGCTGGCTGAGGAATGTTCAGCAGATTGCTGGCACAGCTTCTGCTTTTGCTGCGATTCTCGCAGATGGAACCGTGGTGACATGGGGCAATCGAGACAATGGCGGTGACAGCTCCAGAGTCCAAAAGCAGCTCACGCATGTTCATCAGATCTGCGACACGGGCTTTGCTTTTGCTGCGATTTTTGCAGATGGAACAATAGTGACATGGGGCGATCCAGACGTCGGTGGTGACAGCTCCAAAGTCCAAGATCAGTTTCAGTACATCTAGGTAATTCTAGGTACATGTCAGAGCAAAAAAGCGAAAAGTCGGCAGCTCGATTTGCATCGATTTGCACTTATTTTGCATTTGTTTCAGATGATCCCCTGCTCATGTTGGCTGGTCAGTACTCTTGGAACTTCCAAGCAGGCTGTATCTCATGTTGAACTAGAAAGCAATTTTCCAGGCTCCGTGCAAGTAAACATATAGTAATTATTTATATGATTATAGAAGTCTAATATACAATAGTTATATACGCCATATCATATCCCCCATGGGGTCATGGGTCAGAAGTGTTGCGCCAAATTGGATTGCTCAGCTTCGAAACATTACAAAAAGCCGTGGTGCCCATTGCTCCCAATGTTCTCGACCCATACCCACCGTCCCCATAAATCCTTTGCCTGTTGAGGATACGACCGTGGGTGGTTCACTCAGGTTCCCCCTGAAAGATCTGGAGAAATTTATGGTTGGTGGTTTCAACGTGTTAAAATTTGTCTATTTCCATGCCAACAATGGCGCCAGTTGATCCCCAGCGACTGTCGTATTCTTCAGGGAGTGACTGATTTGATGTGGCAAAGCCGACATTGACCTGATTGGTTGACATTTTAGGGTTTGAGAAAGAAAGTGTAAAATGGGTTTAGATCTGGGAAAACAGGATTTCAATGCTAAAAACCCACTGTTGTGGATTCATTCTAGAGCCACAACAATATGAGGAAATGACTATGTTGTGAGTGCACCATCAACAATCAATAGTAGCTATACCTAACATACTTTATCCATCCAAGATGGGGATTTATTAGCTACAACAGGCTATAAGTCTATAAGTAACTCAATCGGGAAGCATGATAAACAGACAGTGGCTTGGCTTCAATTGGGGAGTCAACCAACAAGCCACGCGAGTTTGCCAACAATGTGTACTTTGATCCAGTTGCATATGCCAAAACGGTGCAAAACTGTGGAATAGTGACCAAAGAGATGAGGTTTTTACTGGCAAAATTTCAGGGATACAGAAAAGCGAGAGCTGGTTGGTGATAGTTTTGCTGTGTTTCACCAAGCTATTCAACAATAACATCCCACCAGGCTGTGTTTCCCTTGATTTCGCCCGGCTCCTCCCAATGTAAAGTTCCCTTAAATGGTAATTCCCCTAGTAGGTCCACGGACAGCATTGAACCATCCTATTTGACAGGGCCAATCGTGCAAACCAGCAAAGAATTGACCGAAACCCACCTATCCTCACACACACACACACACACCAGCTACATTGGTGATGAGAGGCCCTTTGGTGCCATAGATTGACGCGTGGGAATTGGTAGGAATTCCCCTTGTTCTCTTCCTCTAGGATTTGTCCTTTTGCTCACTGATTCCAAGTTTTTGTTCTTCTCATCCAGGAAATCTCAAAGAGAATTCCATCGAGCAGAAACTACTGGCCGTTCAAAGGCGCATGCAACACATGGAGGATGGCGACGAAACTTCCGGCCCTGATCAGATGCTGGATGAAGCATGCCAACTGGCGGCGCAGTTGCACGAGCTCTCGAACAATGATAGTATCTTGCTGAGTTTTGCTCAAAGTTGTTTTGTGTCTTCTGGTATGTGTGTGTGTGTCGTAATTATGGTTGTTCTTTTCTTTTACCAAATTGAGAGATGCATGCGCATTTCTGATAGATATTGTTGCGTAAGAAAATCATAGAAGTCCTCACAGTGCCCCAACAGTGAACTGTTTGCGATAAACAGACCATGCCATGAGTTGTTTTCAGTGTTTTTCATCGGTTGACATTAGTTAGCCTGGTCCGTGCCCGTGTGCCCGTTGTTGATGTCTCTCGGTACATGGGGATCATAGGGTGTAACATGGTTGAACGGTTTGCTGTTTGATGACCTTCTGCGTACATCTGGAAATGGATCATGAATGACTATGATTTTTTTGGGGCAACTTATTTCTTGACAAATTCAAATCCCCTAGAAAGCAACCAAGGACAAGGATTTGGGGCATTTCCCGCATGACTAAAAAGGACACGCCATCAAGGTTAGCCTGGAGTACTCAAGTGTGCAGACCTCACTGTGTCCGAGGTTTAAACACTTTCGATACCTTTTGATTAAGATATGGCTGCAGCTCAAGCTGTAAGGTCCCGATCCATACCCGGACGCACAGGCGATCCGTGCCCCTGATCCGTACCCCCGATTCATACTGTACCCCTTTGAAGAGATAGAATTAATTTGAGATCATTTGCGAAACTCTTTGGTTCCAGACGTCTGGATCACCGCGTAGCGATCCGTACCCATTTTTTGAGCCATAGCCATGTAGAGTTTCTAACCGATCATTTCTCGATTCGCAATGCACTGTTCAACTGTACTTGTCGAGGCATCAATCTGGAAATCGGCAAGATCGCTGAGTCAATCACAGTTTCTTGGTTCGAAGCAGCCCGAGTGGTGCCTCGAAGGTGACTCATTCCTCCATGAAGAATCCATGAATGAAGGGGATGCCTTGTGCATCGATTTAGTAAGAGGACACCTCCCTAGGTTTTTAGTGTCCACTCATCCAACTTCTCCAACCTCAGCTGAATGCTGGAAAAGACGGATGTCCAGTCACATTGCTGTGTGCATTTTGTGCCCATTTCCTTGATCAGGTGTGTCTTTTGTCGAAAGTCACTCCTTGGAAGGGAACTTATGATCAACTTTAGATAGGGAGAGACCCAAGCTCCAACTCTGACAGAAGACAGTGATCCCAAGTATATTCCACTTCTCAAACAGCTTGGAACATCTTGGAACGTCGCAGCACAAGGATCGGAACCTAGGTATGCTATGGGTCAAAATGATTGCCCCCCAGGAAAGACGGTCCCCATTGTAGTGGTTGATATCTTCATTGTGGTGATCATACTCAGGAAACCGGAGAGGTTAAGAACCTATAAAAAGAGCAACAGGGCCTCTAACTTTCATGGCTCAAGAGGTCTTTTTCCCCCAGGTATGCACAGATCTTCTAAACAATTTGCGCGCCACTGGGTTGTCGCACACGCTTCACTTGGAGCAGATTGCAGAAGATTTGAGCCTCGGGTGATGAGGGCATCGAAGTGGTGAACATTTGCCAGATGTAACTGCGATGTTGGGTGATTGACATTGTTTTTTTCTTCAACCCCAGTATCCACCAAAAAGACAGAACAATATTGATCACTGTTTTAGAATAGTTTTTGTACCTTCCCACCTTTTAGGGGGTTGCAATGTGCTATTTCAGATGATGATCCCAACTGACTTTACATTTTTTGCTTGGGGCTGGAACCTCTAACCATTGGGGTATAATATGGTTATACAGGCAAATCTATGCCTGGGAGGCAACCTCAAGTAGATGATGGTTCGTAACGGGAACCAATGCAAGAACGACCTCAATGATCCTCGAGTGAGGTTGTCGGAATTGTTTTTTTTTGCCCAGATTTTTCCCGGGCCGAGAGTGTCTCCAGCCAAGGATCAAAGGTTAACCCAGAAGCCAACAACACATCCAAGAATTAGATATAGAATAGTTTTGGGATATGAACTGTGGGGTGCAGGGAGGTACCCAGGTTCTGATGCATCCCCCAAAACCTCTAGGGTCTGAAGCGTAGACCTTCAAGGTTGACAGTGGCCATGATTCTGGCAGGTTCCGATTCAAGATGATTCAAGTGTAGGATATGATGGCAGTTGGATGCTTTTGGCATGAAAACTTGCAAAGGTCCGTTTCCAAGTTGGATTGCCTCCCTCGGGTGCTTCTGAACGAGGAACGGCGTTCATGAAGGTCATGGCATCTCCAAAGCTTTGCTCTCTGAACTTCAGAAAGACATTGCAGCCATGCGTTCAGCCACTTTGCAAGCACATAAAAGGTTACGTTTTTGTTGTTCCATGGATTTCATGTTTGCAATGGAATGTTTCATATTATATATATATATACATTGATATTGGTTGTTTATGCCAATTAAGTTAGTTGTCTAGCTTTGGGAAGATTGGAAGTCACCATGACGGAAGTGAATCTTGACACGGGCCAAGCTGCCACAGTGAAGGTGGGGAAAGCATGGGAAAGCCATGGTAAACAAACATGATGAGCCGAAAATCTACCACATGTGTATGATTTGCCCATCTGTCTCCTGTGTTATGTTGAATTTGGAGAGATAGATTTCTGGGATGAGGACCCCCTCCAAGACACATTCGTCCAAGGCCATTGAATCCATCAAGATTGAGTCTGGAACCGTGGCTCCGGTGGCGTCAAACTCGGGAAGAGCCACGACTTCTGCAGCATGTCCGGATGCTCCATGGTCCCAGCTGGAAGACTATGGCAGAAATCAGAAACCAAGTTTTTCATGTCTTCATGTCAGGTCTAGGTGGATCAGCCCGAAAAATCTGGTGGACACCCAAGCTCCTCCCACCAAGAGCAGCAAGTTTGGGTGAACAACATTGTGACTTACACCTAGATGGCTATGGCTCAAAATTATGGTACCCAAAATGGTAATTTTTAATGGTAAATTAACATCAACCAACCAATTATAGGTTTAATAATTTTGAGCCATACCCAGATATTCAACAGCTTGCAGCGATGGTTCCAACATGTTTCAAGCCAAGGTAGACACCACTGCAGAAAGCATGTGCCCGTTGCTGGACAATTTGGAAGAACGGACCAGCATCTTGCTCAGCGAGATGGGGGAAGCTTGGATCCAACGCTAGTTTGAAAGGTAGGAGGATGGTCATAACTTAAGTCATAACTTCCCAATCCCAAGGGTTCGTCACAACCATGGCGTTTTGTGGGAAACTCATAGCCATAAACCTACCCCTTGGAGATGGTTTATACATGTTTATCTTTTTTTTACCAAGATGGTGATGACTTGGGGTTTCACACATTCCATCCTTTCATAGCTCCATAGCCATAGCAGAGCTGGACCTGGGTTTCCCACATCATCCTGTATCCACTGCTTGTTGCCCATAGTCTTCCAGCATTTTGTTGGAATGTCACCCGCATGTTTCTCGAAATATCTCAAAATACTTGCCCAATAATGAGGAAACAATTCCCCACGCAAGATGGGTCAAAACATGGGATCTCATGGTTATGGTATGGGTTAAAACATGAATGCCAAACATGACCAACATCATCATACATCATCCCTGGGGACAAGCAGCTATCAGGTTTGCTTGGTGCTTTGAAATAGTTGCTATTGTCCATGCTTGGAGTTGTATATTATGATCATTGACCCTTTTTTATACTTGTTTGAGGGGGATGTTATATCCCACCAACTAGAGACATATTTTTTTTTGGTGATATCAAGTTATATCCCACTACATCCCCAGAATCTACCCATTGTGTAAATATCCCCATAAATCCATTAGATCCCCCTGAAATCTCAGATGATCTCCAAGCTTTGAGGCGGACGCTTCGACTTCCCTGGATCACCCCCTTGCAGTGGAAGAGAGCACCGATTTTCGGGAGAATTTCGCAGATCTGGAGCCTTTGAAAAAAAAACATCAGATGTTTTCGGATGTTTTTGGGGATGGGGGTTTCGAGAAGTTTGGAGGGTTGAAAGGTTGATGGAAGCTGATTGAATTCCGCAGGTTTTCCGGAAGCAGCAAGGGCTGCACAAAAAAAAGATCATGGGAATCCAAATCAGCAGATCGAGCCATGAAGGTCATGAAGGCCATGGAATCCATGGCTTTTGGGCCGCAATTCTTCTGTGAATCTCAGGTCTTAGCCAAGGTCTCAGCTGTGGAAGCCCAGAATTTCAGCTATGAAGTGACCACAGATGCTGGGCCTACGTGCTTCTTGGTGCTGAAAATGTTTGTGCGACCTCGGGGAAAAGGCAGTAGGAGTTTTCACGGAAATGATGTGCAGCTTTGAATCTCGAAATGATTCTGATGTGGCATGAAGAACCCAACACTGTCAAACAGATTTCCGAAATGGCTTGAGACATCTTGAGACCATCCGGATCCATACAAAAGTTGAAAGTAAGCCACTAAATCCACCATTCTGAAATAGTGGTAGGCGTTCACCGTTCCATCTTTTTGGATCTTTTTGGAACATACCCTCTGGCTTTCAACATGGCAATGGAAGATTCCCCAGCCATAGTTCGATGCTTTTCGCAGCTATAAACCTCCAATTTACGGGGAATGTCCCATGATTTTCCTGCAGATGTTCCCAGATTTTCCCATGATTTTCCCATTCTTTAGTTCGAGGATTTCCCATCCCCATTGGCCTGTCCATTGCTGAGATCACACTGAGGTTCGACGAGTCGATGGGAGGAGTTCCTTTCCGAAAGCGCTTCGCGGTGGCTGGCGCAGGAGCGGTGCGCGGAGCGCTGGGAAGAGCTGGGGGAAGTGCATTAGAACAGAAGCTGATGGCAGAACTTCGAGTTTCTTGGAACCTTACCATAAGATGTATGAAATTCTATATAAACATAAATGAACATCTATAAACCTCAACTCAGGAGTATCTTGCAGCACTCATGTTTTCCTCTCAGTGCATGGTCCCTCTTGCCAGTTAAAGAAATCCCCACGTCAGGACTCTCCGGCGAGCTTCGCCGTCTCGGACCCCGCAGACGCCGTGCCATCGCCGAGCCCGGAGCACCTGGCGACGCTGATGGCGCCGACGCGCTCGGAGCCCTCGCGAGTTCCGTGCCACGGGGACGACGGTGCTTTCCAGGGCGAAGTGGAGCTGGATGTGGATCTACCTGGAGGAGGTGACCTGGTATTTAAATGTATTCAATGTATACTACAATGTGGTGCCCCCCAGATAGCTAAATTGGTTTATAACTCCAATAACATCCAATAACTATGGTTTATAAATTGGTTTGTACCACCTGATACTTGATGTATACTATATATATATATACATCTATATATTTACAAGTATGTAGAAGTAACCCCCAAGAAATGATATTTTTTTTTTATTGTAATTCATGATATAGTGACTGGATTTGACTTTTCTATCTTTAGTGTATACAATCTTCACATTGTATGATATAACTATAAAGATAATGGTAGTTTCTACAGCTACATATGTCACAAAGATGCCAATCATCTACAAATTAAGCATATCATGGACGAAAAGCAATGATAAATAAACCTCTCATATGGATTGATGGTTTAGAATCCCACCCATTGTGAATATGTCAGCATAATATCCACCTGGACTTATCTAAGTATCGACCTAGTCTTGTCATTTTTGTCATAATCTTAATTATTAACAATCCAACTACACAGGAATATTTGTACTGTATATGTTAATGTCTAAAGTCATTATTTTGTCATAGGATATTGTTTGGAGATGGATGGTGAGTCACTAAAATGAGAACCATTCATTGTGAAGTGGTTGTTAAAAAATCATGACAAAATAATGAGTGAGGCATTTCCCAATGTTTGCCTGCCCAAGTTTCTTCTAACGTTAATGATGTTTTTGCTTGATAGTTTGTTACCATGTTGTGAATGATATGTTATTTTTCGGACGGAGAGATGCTTTTGGAATCTGCGACATCTTTTTTTTCCCGGGATGCGCCTGGTTGAACTTCTTGTTGGTTTCTACAAAATACGCCAGGAGACACTTCTTTCCCATCTGGATCCACTGGATCTGGCGAAGTTTTCCACGCCCACTCTGATGGTCACGTCCTGTCCTCGCAGTCTGATCTTCCCTCCGACGGGGGACACCAGTCGAAGCCCTGGCGCCAGCGATTTCGCCGCGCGGCCAACGCTGCTGCAGCCGAGCGCATGCGCTTGAGACTCTTTGGACCTCGGGCGGGCGAAGGTGCAGCTGGGATGATGCAGCATCGGAATGTTGATCGTGGTGATCATGAGTTGACTTGATGGCATTTTCATGCAGCCTGGTGAGCCTGGTGTCTTATGGTGTGTTTCTTGTTATTAGATGTGGTTAGAAGATTCAAAGCATGGGTTACTGGACATCCATGCTAGTGTTTCATGCCATTTCCTTGTCAAAAACCCTGTTTGCAGATGTTTGAAGACATTTGCAGATGTTTGCCAGAAACCCTAAGAGTATGTGGGAAGACGTATGAAGCAACTATCACATCGCCGATCTCCTTAGATCAGGAGTCCTTTATTGCGACTATCAAGTCCTCTCCTGGAATCTCCAAGGGCAAAACCTAGCTTGGACTACTCTTGAGACGTCTTGAGACTCAGGAGCTGACACACTTATCAGAACGAACATCAAACATCGTTAGCTGAAGATCCCACAATATTCATAGATGATTTTCCCAGCTATAAACTTTCATTTGTGAGCACGTACCGGAGGGATCCGGAGGGTATAAAGAGTGGAAAGTCCACCGGGGACTTTCCAGTGACCACTGCGCGATGGAGAGCTCCGAGGACAAAGCTGTCGCGTTGCCAAGCTATTTTCAGGCCGATGGAGATGGTGGCAGGCACGGGGCAGGAGTTGGGATGATCCCCAAGTGACCAGCATGCTTTCTTGGTAATATCATGAAATATAAAATGATGCACATTAATTTACATTAATTTACATTAATATACATTAATATACATTAATACACCATATTGTAATATTGTATCATATTATATTCATATATTATATCCCCATGAAATCCCCACTACATCCCAGTTCTGTTGCCAGGCTCCCACGGTTGCTGCATGGCAACGGCCCCGAGAAGATGTCGCCCAAGGTGACCCTCGCTGCCGGAGCAGATCCGGCGCTCCCATCACCGTTTTTTCCGAAGGCGGAGATGGGTCAAGGACCAGCTGCTCGCTGATCTGTGGATAGAGATATGGCGGTTTCTGAAGTTATGAGGGATCCCCAAAACCATGGGTTTCACCGCTAATTTTGATTAATTTTGGATGACTTGGGGGTATATCCCCCATTTTAAGAACCCTCCATATGGCTTTGAAAATGGACGATGAACGGCATGAAGCCCTAAAAATATTCCATTGCATGGGGAATCAAGCCTTGAACAATGGTTATTTCATGGGGGTGAGGAATGCAAAACCAGCTGTAATTGGGGATATCAGAGGGGTCTCCTACTATTTGGTGGTTTCCTAAAATAGGGGTACCCCCAAATCATCCATTTTAGTAGGGTTTTCCCTTATAAACCATCCATTTTTGGGTACCCCTATTTTAGGAAACCCCTATTTTGAGAGAAACCGTGACAAACACACCCATACGGAGAGACAGAATCAGACCAAGCCCAAGAACTGCTGCGAGTAGTGATCTCACTGCCAAGGGCGTTATGTTTGAACATCCAAATCAGTCTTCCAAACGATCTTCACTTCGTTTGAACATCTTTTTTCCGGAAGAAAAACACCATATACAGCCGTCCGGAAAATGATGGAAAATGATGAAAAATGATGGAACATGGATGAAACATCTGAAAATATCAGACCCAAGCAGTTGCAAGTTTCCTAATTTCTGTGTATTCTTTGGAAGACACATTCAACAGGTCCAGCACAACGTTGCGGGTCACAACATTCTCATCCAACGAGGTTCATCACAGCGACTTGTTTGAAGATCCCGCGGCTTCAGCCGCTCGGCAAAAATGGACATAGTACTGTAGCGGTACCAATAAAAGCTTGGTGGTGTATTTTTTTTGTTCATGCATTGGCCAAAGAAAATATGAGCAATGGCCTAAATGCATTGGCTGAAACCATAAACCAGAACATTTCACAGGGGCAAGATCAGTTGCGGTTAGCTAAACGCCTTGGGGGACTGCGCGCCATTCAATGGGTCCCCAAACATGGCTTTGATCTCGGGAATGAATCAACGGAAAAGATGTTGGATGGATTTGGATAGGTTGCAATTATCTGTGAATACAGTGCTTCCTGCCAAAAATCCCGTTAACCAACCTAATGACTTGAGCGCCCAAAGTTCATGGCTTTCTTGTCAGGGGGCTTGCTGGAAATGCTGGAAATGCTGGAAACGGTAGTTGAGATATGATACGTGAGGGAAAACGTAGATATTTACCCCATCAAAGATAAACCTAAAAAATGAAGAGATCAGGAAGTGCATCTAAAATTGAAGGTCTTATTTCATGTGGATATACGGCATGGATAGCTAGTTGGTTAGCTCAGAAAATGACGCAATCTAAACACCATTGGATCATGTCTGGGTTGAGGTTCTGAAATTGTCCCTCAATCCCATAGTTTATCACAATTTTCCGTTTTCAAATTGTACATATCGGGGTCATACCCATTCATACCCCATTTTCAGGCCCGCACCCAGGAGGAACACCATCAGACCCTATAAAACCTTATGAATTCCGTATCAATTTTGGCTATAATGTCCCCATTAATATCCATTAATCCCGTTATTCTCGTAATGGTTTTTGAGACCCATCAAGTTTGAGATGAAGTAAACGATGTTCCAAAGGTGGCTAACATTGGCTGACAGCCCATCATGGCTTTGCCTGAGGAGTCATCAGGGCGAACTTCGGAGGGCGAATTTCTGTTCCGATCCTTGGCTGTCGTTACCTTTGGTAGAGCAATTTTGAGTTAAGTGATTTGCCATGCATATAATTAATATATATATATAATATGTATACTGTATATTGATATATGTGCCATATACAACAACAATGTATTGCTATTGTCATATTGATACGATACATACTTGTGGTATTTGTGTCCATCCATTTCTGGAAGATTATACTGTGGGAGATGCTGGCAACAAAAAATAGGTCTAGTCACTGCAGGATTAAAATGTTGGATGGGGATAGATTCCTTTTTTTACTCTAAGTTGTTGCACTTGCTCTCAAACTTGGGAGTACACTGGACCCACTGGACCAACCTGTAGAAAATGCCTTGATGCATTATTCTAGCTTGGTCCAAGTGCGTTCACAACTCCAAGTGCCCTGCCACCCATGATAAACACTCACAGGATCTCACGTTCTTGACCCATTTAGTTCGATCATAGACGTGCTAATTCAGCTATTAAAAGATGTTGTGATTTTCAATAGCCTTAGGTAAACAACCAGAGGGCATGTTTGTTGGTATTTACACCATTTGACGCTTCGATATATCCACGATCAATCCAATCAAATTATATAGCCAGTCATTTGCACCAACAGAAACCTATCAACCCATTATCAATCAACAGTAAATCAACAATCAACAATGAACAATCCATCAACAATAAGCAATCAATCAACAATCAATCACAATCACTCCCATACATTTTCTTGGAAACACATTCCCAATTTCTCCAACGCTCGTCTCCAAAACGTGGGCGTCCGAGGATCTGTGGATTTACCCATGTTCCTGGGCGATTTGCACCGCGATGCCGGAGCCTGGGAGATGCCCAGCAGATCCGGAGGCGACGGGGATCCCGGGCGGCTTAACGGTTGAAGGATGTTTAAGGTATAGGTACGACATAGGATGGGTTAACAGAATCATACGTGCCGGATGAGGATTTTCTGCACATTTTTTAATATAGCCATAATATGTATATATATATATATACATGCCACAGGTAAGTACAGGTTGCATATGTTCAATTTAGGGGGTGTATCCAGCCAAGTTGTGGATTTTGAGATGTGCCTGACATGTTTAATGTTTGAAATCAGCTCAGTGTTGGGCTTGTCTCCCATGTTTCCAACATGTGGACACAGGTTGTGGAGATAGCCCACCAAACATGTTCATTTACTCATTGGATTGGTTGAAGGGAAAATTTGCAGGAAAGCCGTATCTTTCATGGTAAAAACCATGATTTCCGGTTTCGATTTTCCCATCAACCAATCCATTGACTTATATACTCACTGATCTCGTTTTGGGGTCTAGATCAGTGGGGTTTAGATCAAGCACCTTTTTCAGCCAAAGTAAGATGTCTCAAAGCAGCCTCAATTGAGACATTTNGGGTTTAGATCAAGCACCTTTTTCAGCCAAAGTAAGATGTCTCAAAGCAGCCTCAATTGAGACATTTTGAAAACTATCCCAGGTCGACAGTGCCATATATAGTGTTGCCAAAAGTTGTTCAGAATTGCTCGACATGGCCCAAACTTGCCTGAAAAAATTGCTCAAAATTGCTCGAAATGACCCAAGCTGGCCCGANAATTGCTCGACATGGCCCAAACTTGCCTGAAAAAATTGCTCAAAATTGCTCGAAATGACCCAAGCTGGCCCGAAAAAATTGCTCAAAACTGCTCAAAATCTCTCAAAACTGCTCAAAATTGCTCAAAATGTCTCAAAATGTCTTAAAATGTCTCGAAACTGCTCAAAACTGCTCAAAACTGCTCAAAACTGCTCAAAATGTCTCAAAGTGTCTCAAAGTGTCTCAAAATGGGCCAACAAGTTTGTAAAGGGGTGATGTGCTTGCATTTACAGGTGCGAAAGTTGTCATTACTTGGCAGTGCTGTTGCCGGTGTCTATCGTAGCATGTCGTTGCATGGGCTTAAGGCTTAAGGTCAGTGTCAGTTGGCCCGAGGTCATGCCTGCTGCCAATCGTCAATTTCAACTGACATGGGGGGATCTCCTGTCATTAGATTGGCTGGCATCATTTCGATTAGCGGCCTATTCCGCGCCATCATCTTTGTTTTGATAGAAATAGAACGCTCATGCCCGAAGCTTCTGAGGATCAATATTTGTTTTATTACCTGCCTCTTGGTGATACCACAAGTAGACATGAACTTTTGGGAACTTTTGAGATTTGAAAGGTATCGGATCTAAACCCTACAGATCCANATACCACAAGTAGACATGAACTTTTGGGAACTTTTGAGATTTGAAAGGTATCGGATCTAAACCCTACAGATCCAATCCCCAAATTGCGAACAGTGATATACACTTCCCAGAAATAGGAACTTCAGCGGCAAAAAAGGTATTCTTGAGCAGTAATCACTTGTGGCTCCTCTGGAATTTGAATAATCAGCAGGTGGTTATGGTCAAGACGCACCGGCAGCTGATATGGAGTGGAACTTGAAGAGTTGCTTGGCCTAGATGAAGCATCAGAGAAGTAGCTGCAAGACACCCTGGTTGGTTGATGTTTTGTTTGTTGAATTGAACCATTACAGTCAATATGGGTTTTGACATGTTTTAACCAACAAAGATCTGTGTGTAATTGATGAAGGCTACCCACATATTCTCTTCTCTGCCACAGAATGGGGATTCGACATCCGCCAGGTCAATTTGACCCTTTTTGTGTGTTTCTGTGGTTGATACCCTCTGGTGAACTAACATAGCTTTGGAAAATCACTTTTTTTTAATGGGAAAATCCACTATTTCTGTGGCCATTTTCAATGGCTATGTTAGCTTACCAGACGGTATATGTAAATCACTAGGTTTGCGAGTGCATGACTGGTGAAATGATATGATTGGAGGTATCATAGTTTGGGACTCCAAGGGGCTTCGTTTTGCAGCTGAAATATACGAAACGCTACTTTCGTCCCAAAATGGGATCCTGAATTCCCAACTGATTCTGTTCGCTTTTTGGGAGCGCCTGAGCCCTGGTCAATGATGGGTCCATACGTTGATACCTGTTGATACCATCCACTTATGGGTCTAATATCGCAAGAATTCTTCGATCACCAGATTCAAGTAACACATGTGTTTCTATTGCATACCAGCTGTGTTTCTCTATCCATCGACAGATGAATCTCCATACATATCAATCAACTATCAGATTCTGTAAGTACCTTCCAGGAATCAAGCATGGCCTGCTGGAAAATCCACCATTCGGTTCGATGATTTTCATTGATTCATCCACCATTTAGGATGTTCACTGATTTTCCCATGAGAATGCCAGAAAGTTGCCACTTACCACCATTTGCCCTCTGGTAAACTAACATAGCTATGGGAAAGCACCATGCTTTTACTGGGAAAATCCACTATTTCTATGGCCATTTTCTATGTCGCTACGTTTAATTACCAGAGGGTATGGATGATTCTCGTATGTTTTCCCATCGGGAAATTCCCAGGCTTGGGCCCGGAAGAGTGGGAGGTCATGGCCATGTGCCTTCAATGCCCAGGCTCCACCCCAAACTCCGGTGGTTTTTTCAGGATGACACGGGTGAAGTTGAGGAAAAACCAACCAAAAATGGTGGTAATTAAAATGGGAAACATCATCCGATTTAATGGGGATAAATAGCTGGATTAGTTATAGTTGACAGGTTATGAAATGGGAATTATACTATATACTTTATCTATTAGGCATTATGATAACTGTAAACTAACATATAGGTGATCATAATACATGTGAACAAATCACAATTTTCTTTCAGTAGATTATCTTAAATGATCCATAAATGGGCCATGTTCATATATGTTCATCCATTTTCCACATGAGTTTATCGATTTAACATGATTTTTTTGCACCATTGTTTATTGCGAATATCATGTAATATCTGGGCCATATCGCAGGGGAACACTCAGTCGCCAAAAACTTCGGCAGGTCAGGGTGTGGAGCTACGTCGACGACTGCTGGAGCCGGTGGGCTTCTGGCCTCCGCGGATCGAAAGCGCGACGCCCACAGGGCCTGTGGGGTGCCGTGGCAACACGGAGGGGGTCATCTGAGTGAAGGTTGATGAATTGGTAGGTTAGATATGGTTAGATTAGATTATTTAGGTGATGTACCCTCTGGTTATTTAAGATAGCCATGGAAAAGCAACATTTTTAATAGGTAAATCACCATAAATCATCTAATTATAAATGGACAATTTTCCATGGTTATGTTAAATAACCAGAGAGTAATATATTTTATTAAGAATTACTATATATAGTATATACATATGCATATTTGTATATTGAGTTATGTACTTTTCTTGATTTTGGGTTTGCCAGAAGGAAACTAGACGCACCAGCTAAGTTTGATTTTTTTCAGGGTATCTTGGATTGGGCATCATCATGATCATTATGGTGAAGATTGGCCTATCTAAAATAATGTCAAATAAACATTGCAGTTCGAGTGCTAACGAGTCTTAAGTCATGGTTCAGACAGTTTCTTGTTGTGCAGTTTCGGGTGCCGCAAAAAGCATTAAATCTTGTAAAGTGACCTATTGTGGTTAAATGTGAACTATTGTGAGCACGGATATTTGCTCTGAAACATATTCTTTGGTGTTTAGTTGTGGCTTTATCATTTGACATCAGTAAGGTTTCAAATCTTCTAGTTTCTGCATCATATTCCAGCAACCGTCCCGCCATCCCATATGGCGGGTCCCCACCCAAGGCCCATTTTGCTCCTCCGCCCCGATGCCGACACTCAACGTCGAGCCTCGCATGTATCGCTGGCGTCTGTGGCCACAGCAAAGTTGGGAATGGACAGCTATTTGCGGCGGAAGCGCCGCTCAACGCTGCCGCAGATTTTGGGTTTGCCGCCACAGGCGGTAAGAGCCAGTTGAAAAAGAGGTGGGAGTGACCTGATGGAGGATGCAAAGAGCAATGTACCTGAAAATGGGGTACCCCCAAATGGCCTTTTTCGTTTTGGTAGAGGAAACCATGGTAAACCGTTGGATTTAGGAGTACCCGATTTTCAAACAAACACAGGTAGCTTGTCACTTGAGAAGGTTGACCAAAGCTCAAATCCTCCACGGATGTCACAACCAAGTTGGCTTCCTGCGTACGCAGGTGCTGGCTGGAAGTGTACAGAAACTCCATCATGAAACCATGCAATTTGCAAGGAGATTTGTTGCTATCGCGAGCTCAGACAGCTCCTAGACATGCAGTTTCTTTCGAGGTTTCAAGGGAGTTTGTTGCAATACAATGGTTTTGAACTGGTTTTGAAGTGCCTGACAGCAGACCTGGTTTTCAGGTTTGCTCACAGGTGATCCGCAGCAATTTTGGTGGTATCAGGTTGAAATTGTGGTTCGAAAGAGCGGTCGCACCTTCCATTGTGGTACTTCCAACTACATGTTGCCCAAAGTTATTATTGGTTGAAGTGGCAAAGTGCCCCCCATGTTTGACAGAACTACGCTTGATGAGTTTTAGTGAACATGTGATACAGGTCAGCAACTATTGATAATAGTTCAAATGGTTTGAGTTAACTAACTCTGTAACTAGCAGGAACTAATTACACCTTTTTTGGAACTAGTGCGAGAATTAGATGCAGAGTTTGTTGTAACTAGTTCTCAACTAGTTTGCAGGATCAGTTGTAACTACTTGTAAACCAGGCCTAGAGTTGGAGAGTTAGTTGCAACCAGTTGCACCCTAGCACCGGACCCAGAGTTGGAGAGTTAGAGTACCAATCCAGCAAACTCAGAGCTTCGCTGGGGGGTGGAATTTTGTCAGCTTGGGTATGTTTACTTGGATGTGCGTAATGTGCGTCCCACTTCGTAAGTCGTAACTATAATCCATATAAAACCCGGGATATTCATGGATATTTCATGTATATATAAATGGCACATAAGATTTGATGTTTTTTCCACCAGGTGGGAGTGCACATCTAAGTAGGCATGTGTTCAGTTGCCCTTCCTGTTCAAAGACCACAAATTTGGGGGATCCAAGTCCGAAACACAACTTGTGACCTGTGTTCCACGCGTTCAGCTTTAATGACCTGATCCAATTTCAATGAACATCACGCTCCCCACAGCCCAAGTGGCTGGAGGGAAGCCATGCCTCGCCAAAGATGCGGCATGCGCAAGCTGCACAAGTGAAAAGTGGTAGAATCGTTGAGGTTGGGTGAGGACACTGGTGGTCTCCACATGGGTTTGTCTGAAAATAAAATATGTCGTAGAATCTTTTATACCCAATGTATGGCAAATAAGGACAATGATGATATACCTATAATATGTAATAGGGGGTCTAGCCTGTCTTCAGACAAGCTTAAGTCATAGATCGGAATATATATATATATATCGGAATGGAATTGTTTTGGGTTTCCCGCGGTTTCCCGTTTGAGATGGTGGTCCCGCGAAGCAGTAGCATGTACTGCTGAGCAAAATGTCACAGCAAATTTGGGTGTCTCGTGTCATTTTGAGTTTGTGGGGAAACACTACACACACTACACACCTGCCAAAAATCATCAGATTGGCTCTGGTCTTCACTTCAGAGAAATAGAACAATGCACAAACATGGATACAAAATGATACAATCATGTTCAAGGTCTAGATACTGACAATTTCTATATTATGGGACTATATTGATCCACAAAGATAGACCCCGAAAGTGTTGGCTCTACTACTCAAAGAACAATGAAGCTTTTGGATATAACTGGGTACATCTGGGCCGATGTTTTCAGGAGACATGTTGGCCACAGCTCATTCATGTTGTCAGGGGTGTGTGTGCGAAGAAGTTGATTCCTCACTCCGAGATCAGAAGCCTTCTGAGATCTTTAACCGCCTGTAGGAACATGTTGACTCTGGTGCACTTTGCTCAAGTTTTGTGTAGCTGATACATGGATCTGCCCAATCCTAGCCATTGCCCATAGATAGGAACATATTCTTACTGTCTATTGTTTGGAGAACTGTCTGGGCTACACTTGCAGTGCTGTCCAACAAGACCGATACCCTCAGGTTTCATGCCCTGTGTGATTCACTAACTAAGAACTGTTCTCAAAGAATGAAGAAGCACTTGGGGTCAAAACGAGCGTTTCTCTGCTGTGCATACTATGTGTGTACGCACCCCACCCACCTTTTGGATTTGCTTTCCACATTTTGGATCTGCACCATACCCCCCACATCTTGAGAATCTCGACACAGCTGTTCTTGAATGGAGGCATCACATTCAGAAACCACTCCAAAAAAAAGCAAGAACTTCCCTAAAGACTACAACAACTTCCAGAAGTTGGTCCAAGTATATCAACAACTTCAGTCCCTCAAACATTGATATATGCATCGTAATCCCCCAAAAGATAGAACAACTACATCATCACCAAATAGAATCTGACTATCTTCCATCTATTTTGGGAATAGATGATGACTACAGATGATACCACTGAAACCCAGGATTCCCACCCGTCGCCATGCCCGGCTACGGTGACTCCGTGCCACGCCCCGCGGCCCCCGCGGCCATGGCGCCGCTCAGCGGCGAGCTGCGGCTCTGCGGGGTGTTGTCCAGCCACGTGGGCGACGAGAAACGCCTACGGCGGCTGCGGCAGTGCCTGGAATCGGTGGTGGAGCAGACGCAGAACCTTCGGAAAATTTGGGAAAAATGGCAGAGTTCAAATGGAGACATGATTTTTACTAGCAGAAAAATAGCAAATGTTGATTTCAAGAGATATTTTCAGAGCGGAAATGTGGATTCAACCCTGCAGAAATGTGGAAATGACCAGCAGCAATGTGGATTTAAAGTGATTTAACCATCAACATGGGGTTACTTGGGGTTACTGGGATACAATCCCATAGATGATTGGGGATGATTGGGGTATTTATCTGGGAAAGTTGCTCAATCGGTTAACATTGGTGGGTCTGATACGGTATCTTTGGGTATGGCTTTCTATTGGGTCTACCACATGATTCAATCATGTTTAATCCAATTTGGCACTGGACAATCCAGAAAAATCCTCATGTTCAACCAGAAACTCATCTGTAAGGGGTAGATTTCCCTTGCCATCCCAGCCGCCGGTGCTTTGTTAGGAAGCCTGCTGCCTTTTTCATGGTCACTGAGCTGCAGTTGAAAAAAAAAGTGTCCATCTTATGAAGCCTCACAGTGAAACCCGCTTGGTATCACCGCTTGGTATCCGGTATACGCCTCTTACCTACCGTGGAAGTGGCATGAATTTGGAATAATATGTGATATGTGTCTATTCAATTCAATAATCGTGTTTCCATGTTTTTCCCAATTCTTGTATTGAACATGATGGTTTCAGGAATTTGCACAGCGGAGGTGTGGTCCTCACCTGAGTCCTTGGTAGCAGAGGTAGAGGCCCTGTTGCTGTCCTTCAAGGAGCCAAAATGGCCATGAAAAACCTACCGAATTGGGATTTCATCAACAAGAAGTGGTATTGAACCACCACAAAAGTGGGAGCTTCACCAAGAAACAAGATGGTATATGGAAAAAGCATGTAGTTGTTCCTGGGATTGGGTATCCTATCCCGAAATTTGGGGGTTCAATGTTTTTTTTCACCCGGTGATCCGATTTGTTAAAATCATGTTGAATGCTCAGTTGCGAAAGATGAGCAGTTTCTAGGTCTTCAGGTTTGACCGCTGAAGACTGAGTCATCAGCATGGAATGACCATCCAAGACGTAGCCAAGTTGCCAAGGTCTTCTGAGAAAGCTCGATTGATGCAGAAGTGGACCTCGGATCAGACGGATCGCAGAGCCATAAGCACTTCTACAAGAATTGGAGTATGGAAAGGTACTAGAGCTGCCATGAGCTGCCCATTTCAGGGTTTATGAATTTGTGGGTTCATTGGTGGCTTATCAACCACCAACAATCAATGGGTGGACACTCTTCACCATCTCTCCTGGGGGTGACCGACAGGAGCGAATCAGTCCCAGCAGCTTCCATTGCTTGCGGCAGCATAAGCGTACATCGCAGTTCTACGACATCAGATGGCTCTATCAGGAGAAGTTTAGGATGGGTCAACATTGGGTAATATTGAGATATATTGAGTATACAAGGTGAGGCCCCTAAGTTATAAGTTTGTCCAAAAAAAACGCCTATATTAACTATAGCTATATCCCCCCATAAACCCCAGTTACCCGAGGACCCCAGGTAGAAGTCAACGTCTTGCCATCTTGCCGGCCTCACCCTCTGCTCAGTTCGCCGATCGTCTCATTTTTGATTTGTCAATGCTGCGGTTTGATACAGACATTCTTATGAAATCCAAAGTCGCCAAGTGGAGGAAATTTTGGTCTTCAACTGGTTCTTCAATTCACGGAATTTTCTTTTAATGTTCCATACTATTTTGGATAATGGTCCAATGACTATAGTTTCTTTGAAGGTCATTGAAACATATTGAAACCACAGACTAGTCGTATGTTCCCTGTGCCGCTTGTTTTCGCGCTAGGAGCACATCTCCAAAGAGCCAGACAATACCTGGTGACCCGTTTGAAAAGTGGGCATTTGTTCCAAATTTCAGCAACATCCTATGATTTCAGTTGGAATAGACCGTTTTGTTGGGTGAAATTATCGTCAGAATTCGTCAGGTACGATCTCGGTAGTGAAACATGTTCTACGAACGATCTGGCAACATGTTTTGTATTGCTTCGAGGACTTTTGAAATATCGTTAGAAGCCATGAAGTGGACTAGTCGAAGGATGTTTGGATCTTCCATTCTCAATTCCAATTCCGCATCGCTGTGTTTCAAGGGTTCGGTGCCATCATGTTTGTTGCTTGGTTCGATACCTGTGGCTTTTGGTCCATCTGCTGTTCAGATAAATCGAAGGATATTGCATATTAGAGATTGAAATCACCCACCCGGGAAAAAAAAAAACTATCCTCTGCTCCTTCAAGTGCTGGTCTTGGCAAAGCCACCGCGGATGTTTGTCCCCAGGAAAATCATGCTGGATCACAGGTGGTCTTATGTAAGTGTGGTTCTTCAAAAGAGATCAGATCTTTAGGTCCTTGGAAAAACGGTTCCCCCAAGTTCCCCTCAAAAAAATGGTAGCAGCTAGCAGCTAGCATGGTTTAAAATGCAGATGTCCAAGCTGAGGTGATCCTATCACCGTAGCAGTGCACAGTTGAGGACCTCCCATGTAGACATGACTTTGTCTGAAAATTGGGGAAACTCCAAAATTGAAATATGCTGATGTTCTCAAGAAGAATGTGACTTTCAAAACCATAGGCTTTGGGTTTCCAATTTCTGATAAACCATGATAAACCCCTATGAGCAGGTTTGTCTAAGTACTGGATACCCTCATCATTCTTCTCATTGAAACAACAGTTTTGGGTTGTCATTCAAATCATTTGTTGCCTCATCCACCAACATTTTATCGTATAAAAATATATTAGCCATTGGAATCATTCGAACAAAACAGTTTTTGATCGTGATGTTACACCACAAAGGAATAAACCAAAGTCACATTACTGTATCTTTCCCCCGCAAAGTGGTGTCTCAGTGAGCTTAATCGCTATAAATTGGTGCTAACAACTCCAATTTCACTTGGATTTATGGTAGGTATACCTCTAGTTACTTATAGTATAAGAATTACTCATGATATTCTTATGATACTTAATTATATAATGTTAATTAGTTTCCAATCACATATACAATTATATAATAATTATATATATAATATCTGTGGTTATGAGATTGACATAGATAAAAAAAACTATGTTTTCATCTGGTTTCTAAACCACAAAAACAACATCGAAAAAACACCACCGGAACTCCGTCTGCCCGAGGCTCCTCTTCTCCGATGACGACGATCTCTGGGGCCCCGAGCGGCTCCGTTTGTACGGCATCATCATCGACCAACACGGCCGTGTGCCTGGAGTCACTGCAGTGCCTTCGGAGAATTTCTCCCTGCGGTGGTGAATTCGTGGGGAAAGCCTCGGGAAACTTACTGAAAATATAGCAAAACCATATAGGAAAATCATGGAAAAGATAGGTTTTGATCCACCCACAAGTAGAATTTATCCGACATGAAGTGGAAATTATATTTGACTTAGACTTGCTCGGTTGGTTGAACTAACCAGGTTGACTATTGGCTTTCTGGTAGATATCTTGAATGAGTTGATGGGGCGAAACTAAAGCAAGAAACATAGTTGGGGGGGCACCACCTTGTAATTACACTACCTGCTACTCTGGTAGAACACTAATTAGTGTCCAAATCCTAAAAGATAAGTAATTAAGCTTGTGGGCTATAGTTATTGTCCTGGGCGTAAATTACCGTTCAAGCATACAACCTGGTTTCCAATCGTGGACGTAAAAAACCGTTCTAGGGGCGTTAATACCCGTAAACCGTTCAGATTACGTTCAAATTACGTTCAAACTACATTCAATTACGTTCAATTACGTTCGACTTGTGCAATCTATATCGTAAAAAGTACGCAAAACAAATACAAAGAAATTGGGGATAAATGCAGGGACGTAAATTACCGTTCATGGACGTAAATATCCCTTCGATAGTCCAAATGAACGTAAACATCCGTTCGTGGACGTTAAAAATGAGCAAATTGCTGAAAGATATCCTTTTAGCAAAATGGACGATAAACAGTGTAGCAGGTATACATCACTATACTTTACTGTACAACAATGTGAATATTGATGAATATTGGGGTTTACGACCTGTGCAGATAGCCAAAGACCCATGAGACGATGTTGGTGATTTTCTGGCTGAATATTGGTGACCACCGGTTGTAGTATTTATAGTATTTATAATGGATAGTGTTTGACATTATTTTTGATTGATATTACCCTCTGGTAAACTAACATAGCTATTGAACATGGCCCATTCATAGTTGATTTACCTATTAAAGATGGTGATTTTCCATAGCAAACTGTTAGTTTACCAGAGGGTAGCCGTTGTTTCCGAGATAATATCGGTGGCCACCCCAGCTTCGTCGACTTCCTCGGGCCGAGGTGTGTGCCACCCACAAGGTGCGTCCCAAGGATCCCAAAAAGGTGGCCATGACGCCCAAAGAGGTTCAACAGCAGCTGTTGAGCCATGACCCAACAGGGCCCCCAAAGGGCTGGAGACAGGGGGGCAGTTTTTCTGGATGGTGATGTCCTACTTTTTTTTAATAAAGCATACGAGTTTAAGATGTTTGAACAGCAAAAAATGGGGATGATATAGCGGTGAATTGAAGAGGGATAAACCATAATAAATCAACCGGGGATGCGTACTTTACGACTAGTATACTCGCTCATTTGTTGCTTAAGTGCGGACATTTCGCCGCTTAGCAGCTGGATTTTTGTTGGGGGGGTTGGTATCTTCACTGACCTTTGAATCCACTGCGGCTGGATGTGCAGGACCGAGATACTGCTGAATCCAACTGGTTAAACCCCGGGTTAGACTCTCATTGTTACTCTCATTGGATGCACATCCAAGGGTCAACCCAAATATAGTATTTTACTATATTTGACAAGGTGTTTGTCAAAAAGGAGAATTCGAACCTAAGGATTGCAGCATACTGTGCTGATCGGAAGCATGTTCTTTGTGACCTGCTGCATGACTTTAGGGGGTGCGGAGACTTGGTAGACAAGATCCGCTTAAGGGGACTCGGGGACTCATCTTGGTATCAACCTGGTCAAATGATGATCTAACTGATCCAAGAAAGTTGCCAAGTTTCTCAATACCATCTGGTAATCAAAGATTGCAATGGAAAATCTCCCCTTTAATTGTAGGTTTTCCGATATTCCCAGTAATGAACATCCATTGATAGTCATTTAGTTCGGGGATTATGCCGGCTTGCCACGTTGGAGGACACCGGAGGGTATATCTCATTATAATCTCATTATATCCCAATAATATCGATATCGATAATGATATCCCATGAGTATTCCATTAATTACAGGTAATGTGGGTAAAACAATAATAAACCACCCATTTGGGAATGGTTTATACCACCTATTTATGGTGATTTGGGGGATGGTTTATTATTGTTTAACCCACATTATGGCGAATTTCCTATTGATATGACCAAACATGTCCCCTTTTCTCAGCGCGTGTGAAGCCCAGCCTCTGAAACAGGAAAGGTGATGCTATGCATTGTGGAGGCGTGCATCAGGAGGAGGAGAGCATGGCCAAAGGTGCCTGGTACCAGGGTTGGAATTGTTTAGTCCAATCTTAACACATGTAGTAATCATTAGTATGTATTCTCTAGTGTATCTATATAATAATGTAGTGTATATATATAGCAATAAGAAAACGGATAGAAAAGTGAATTCCTACCAAAATAGTGGTAAATGTCTATCTTTTTGCGGGCTATTTTATACGATCATACTTCAATCCGAATAGTATCCAGCTATCATGTTCCAGGATAATCTAGGATTGGCCATGCACACCTCAAAAAGACATCGGCAGGGCGAAGTCTTATAGAAGAAACTGAGGAAGTCACCGCCTTACTTTTTTGGAGGCGTTTTCTGAATTCTCGTGCCATAGGGGTTTGGGGACATTTCTGGTTGGGCTGCAAGCCGCAGAGTCTTGCTGAGTCGCAGGAGTTCTTTGATTTTGCGTGTCCTGCGAGCAGCTTGGGAGTCTTTCTGGAGATGTGCAATGACAAGACATTGCTTCATCCCTTCTGTGACCTTCGCTTCTCGAGATTTCTGCAGGAATATTACCAGGGAGGAAAGGTGATGCAACTTGGACTGATAGTCTGGGAGCTACATAGCTGGTGAAGGAGGCAGCTCTCCATGATATTTGTTGTGGGGGGGATCATCCCCAATTGGCCTTGTTATGCCTTGTTTTAGGTTGTTGAGTTACCATAACTTTCCAACACGGCCCAGTATGATGTATCCATGGTGTAATGAGGATTTATGATATGATATAATTTACCCACATTTCCACACTCATAATGGGTATATATGGATTATCATGGTTGTATTCTTGCAATCAATCAATAGTATACTCCAACTCATTAAGAAGGTTTTGCAACAGACTCCGATCATGGTATTGCTGAACTGGTTCCGGAAAAGCGTCAGACACCTCGCGCTACCAGCGGACTTCCCCCGAGGTACTTCCCAACGGACTCTGGGCTGATGGAAGAGCTCGTTGATTTTGCGAAGCCAAGGTGGATTAGTGGAATACAGTTGGTAAATGTTAACAACCATCTTATCAGTGGCCATTTCAGGAACCTAAATTGGATGTATCTACCATACATAAGGTCTATGTAAGGGCTATGAAAGGGGATATACCTCCAAATTATGGCTTTACATGGTACAATAACGTCATACAACATCTCATAACTTATAACCCAATTATATTTGGAATCTCCCAACTTATATTTGGGGGTATGGCTGTGGCTTATTGAAGATTGACACGACAATCCAGGCGGGTCGCTGGGAAATCCCCGCACGAAATGGAGGCTTTAGAGGAAAGCATGTGCCACGTGTGGAATTTTCCGGTGCCATGTTTGATTTTGAAACACAAGTCCCTACCATTTGCAAATTACATTAAATTACGGTAGTTTTTGATAGAATTGGCTGCTCCTACTTCATGGTGGAAGTAGCGTGGCTTGCATCAAACTTGAAACCTATATACAAGAGAATTTGCTTAATTCGCTATAAACAGAATCCAACACCACCACTTTGCATCACTTTAATCTATATCCTAGAATTGCTTGAAAGGAAGATTTACAAGTCTTTCACCCCGCTATATTTGATTGAAAAACACCAGGGTTTCCTATTTTTGTTCCCGCAACCAATCCATTGGGAATGGTCTTCAATCACCTTCTTGCCATTGCCAAGGACAAAACGAATCCTTGGGTGTATTACTATTCCACGGCCTACCGACGTCCTGAAGACGCCGAGACCTACGAGCAATTCGTAGAGCAGGACCAAGCGAGCACTGTTGTGAAGAGTCGCAAGGAAGATCGTAGCTGGACTGGCAAAATGTGTTCTAACCTTCAGATTTAAGTCCTTTCCCCATTGATATCCATCGATGAAAAACTCGCCGAGACTATCTCATTTTATCAGGGGGAGGCAATAATTCCTTCATAATTGAAGCCCGAAACCGATGAGCCCAGGTATCGAAGCACAAGCACCTTGGCGCTTTAGTGGTTGAAGAAATACCATGTGAAAAAGAGGACAGTACCTTGGCATCCCTTTACCTGTCTATATTCGCTATCCCTTCCTATTATTTAGTTGATTTTCTACCGTTGAGAAGAATCACTGGATATCAGTTGTATTCAATTCTGGCATTGGCATTTTACTTTGTGATTGGGTTTGGAGCTGGACTATCCTAGGCCTCAAATCTTGGATTGGCTTCAGGACTGGTTTTCATGTAGCATGACTGTACGAAAGTTGTTGTGAATGATATTGTTTGCCAAATCATCCACATAATCTTTTATTTTTACCTAGAGTTACACTATGAATCACCTATTCATGTAAGCAAATATGTACCATTGCAATGGATGGTATGTGTATCGTAAACTGTAACAGGCCATGCTCTCCCATCATCAAACGAAGCTCTAACAGGATCCTGTGGGCTGGACCTGCGCGCGAAGTGTGATGAGTTGAGTACAAATCATTGAGTTTAAACGATCTTTGGGTGTAGAGAGGCTGGGGTCAAGTTTTTTCTTGGTGTTAGTTGACTTTTGGCTTCAATGCCAACACTGCTGATGCACAGTCTGTGTCAGTTTGAGCCTTGAGCCACGGCTGTGATACCTTGAGGCACTCTGCAAACAGTTGGGAGGTCAACCTGGCGACTTGGAATTGCTGCAGGAATTCTTGGGGCTCTTACATTTATCTTAGATTAGAAAAGAAGGTCTAGATTGAATGAACCAAATAATGATCAACTTCCTTTCAATCAACTTCGGAATGTGCTGCTGCATTGGCAACTCGTTTCAGCCCCTTAAGATGTTGATTTCTGGTGGAATACTGGTTTTCTTTGCGTCATAGAACTAACACTGCACCGGGGTCTTCCCAAATTTTATTTGTGGGATTGGTTACTCCATGTGAATTATGCAAATCATTCCTTGAACAACCAGTTTCCTGGTGCTGCCACGGCTATGTACCTTCTGCTTCTGATGGTTTGAATGCCCCCTTTGCGGGAGGGATATGATATCTAGTACATGCCATATTGACCTTCAAACTAAACGCTGGGGGGATATTGGGATTTAAGATGTTGAAACCAGTGAAAATGGGGAAATGCTGGTGAAATGGGACTCAAACCTGTGGAGATTCTTGGGCATTGATCCCACGATTGTAAGTGGCTCTTGGGGGCCCTTTTACTTACAATGTGGTTTCCGCATTGTGCAATTGTACTAACCAGTGACTAAGTAATCAATGATGTGTCAGTATTGTCTTAGTAGACTTTATCAAGTGGTTTGCATGACTTTATGGATTTACTAACAAGATCTACCTTAAGTGGTTTCCAAGTTATTCCCCAAGTACTATCAGTTTATGACGTATTTGCTACAGTTTAGTGGTTACAGTAACGACGTTGCGTCGTCACGTCACGTCATTCGGTGTGTGGGGCCCGAGGTTCCGCCAAGCTCCAAGAGATGACGGACTTCGTCGCGGCGCTGCGGCAGAACATCGAGGCGATTCTGATTCGACACTTCCCCGAGAGCCCGATGAAGACGGGAGAAATGACGCTGGGTTTGACGGAGACTGCGGTGGGAGAATCTATGGTGGGGTACTGAAGTCAAGCTATTATACTGTATTATACTTAAGGGTGATTGGAGATGATATGAACTCATAGGATTCGGACACTGTATTCAAGCAACTATAGTATATTGAGATAGGATAGGTATTTTTAATGGCTCAGGTAGGTTTGAGGGGGTTCACAGAATGGCCCTAATAAATCACAATCAATAGTACTTAATGGTATTGCAATGGTGTTTTTACTGAAACTAGCAGGGTTTAATGGGATGACTATGGATCTGGGATGTTGAATCTCATTTGTAGATATTTATAGGATTACGATTAGTCGACGGATCTCAGTTGACCAGTGAGGTTAAATGAAACCCGCAATTCTAGTTACTCTATACAGCAAGTGGGTCTATGGCCATAATTGTTGCTATAGGGTTTATTTACCCTGTTGTTATTTATCATAGCCATGGAACATGGGTCATTTATAGGTGATTTATGGTGATTTACCTATTAAAGATGGAGGTTTTCCATGGCGATGTTGAATAACCAGAGGGTATATCGGATATAGGATGGCCCTCCTCACCGATGGGGATCCATCATCATGAAACTACAATATGAAACTGCCACATAGCATGATGGTGGCTTTTCCATCTAAAAAAAACAATTTGCAACCCAAGCAGGCCCCAGAAATCATGGTTTAAGTGAGAAAGAATCAACTTGACGTGCTGAAAAAACAGCTTCGGTATGCAATACTTAAGTTTTCCAGATGGATGGCAGGGATGTCGGAGATATGGCATCTTTCTGCATCAGAGAAAGACAACTGCTTTTTTTGTTGGATGATTTACCAGAGTCGTGGCGGTACAGTTATGCCATGTTATGCTTCTATTGCAAAACATGGAAAATCATATGTATCTCACAGTGAAGGCAATGATGTACGAAACCTCAAAAACCTCTACTCACTCTCGATGCTTTCGTCTTCAAGTCGGTTTGAGCTACATTGGTCGATGTTGCAGTCACTTCTTGCAACTTTGCATCATGTTACTTCTTGGTGCAGTCAGTTGAGCAGTTTCCAAACCTCTGGCGTAGGTTGATGCTCAAAGAAGGGTCAGTCGGTGGTTGTACTGCCCTTAGGTCGAAATACATGAACTCGGAATCCCGTTCTTTACCAAGCAGTATTTCAATGTATTTCATGGAATGATATTTCGGATTAGTTGGTTCTTATTCCTCATGATATTCCCATTGTCATGGTTTTGTTTAATTTGATTGTTCATTTTCCAAATGGTAAATACACCATTTGAATCCATTTCAGCAATCCATGGAAAATATCAAATTCTGGGATGTCTTCAGCAACACCTCAAATGTTCCCATGATCTTCACGTGGATGTTCCAAGTTTCCCCCCAAAAAAACTGGCTTTCCGAACGGGCCGAGGAAGCGCATCGCAGTGGGTCAGGCACAAGGGCAAGTCTTTGCCCTGAAATTGGCGGAGAAATTGGCCCGAGAAGCCTGTTTCTCGGTGAATTCGGTTCGTGGAATCTGAAAATTCAGCAAGAAACTCCAGTGGATAATTGCCTACGGCAAGCCCGCCGGCCATAGGCAATTGGCAGTCTTTTCTTGGGACCTCTGGGACTTGGGTATTGAGCAGCTTGCATTGAGCACTTAATTTGGTATTGGGAGTAGGAGCAGGAGTAGGGGTAGAAGTGCGTAGTAGCAGCAGCAGCACAGTAGTAGCAGTAGCAGTAGCAGGAGCAGGAGCAGGAGGAGCAGGAGCAGCAGTAGCAGTAGTAGCAGTAGTAGCAGTAGTAGTAGTAGTAGCAGTAGTAGTAGTGGTAGTAGTAGTAGTAGTAGTACTACTACTACTACTACTACTACTACTATTACAGTACTAGTACAAGTACAAGTACTAGTACAAGGTACAAGTACGAGTACTAGTACTAGGACTAGTACAAGTACTAGTATTAGTATTAGTACTAGGACTAGTACAAGTACTAGTATTAGTATTAGTACTAGTACTAGTACTAGTACTAGTACTAGTACTAGTATTACTACTACTACTACTACTACTCCTGCTACTACTACTACTACTACTACTACTACTACTACTACTACTACTACTACTACTACTACTACTACTACTAGGAGGGGGGG